>CM069087.1:36789453-36929453 GCA_035578085.1 Solanum pinnatisectum
GCCTATCTAGATTCCATTCATAAATCTCAGAACCACTATAAGACGTATTAGTCTGGTTCCAATCACGCTCCTCTATCAACACATCTTGCAGATTTGGATGAGGATAAAAATAAGTGTTCATGCTAGGCTTGGTAGCATAAGCACTATTTTTCTTTTGATAACCTCTGAGTTTATTAAACTCTGAAGAAACTAGATTTTTAAAATCACCAGTATTCTCTATTTGATCAGCAAAGTTCTACGATAGATCCACTGGTTTAAAATTTAAGCCAGAAAGCTTCTTATCAACAAGCTCTTTAAGATCCAAGTCTGAAAACTTCTTATCAAGAAGCTCCTCTAAATTTTTTAAAGAACTTGGTTTAAATTCAGAGATTTCAAGAGGTCTTTGAATATAAGTACAAACTACCATAGGTTTCTTTTCAGAAGTAGAAGCAATATCGGTAGCAACAGTAACAGCAGATTTAGCCATATCGGCTTTTATATCTTTAAGTAAAATAGTTAAATCATCGAGTTTTTTGTCAAGAGATCTGATATGCTCACCTAACACTTTAACATAAAGACTTAAATAATTATTTTGAGTAATAAGTTTATTAATCTCATTAATACTGATCGAAGCAATATCTTCCTCAATGAAGTTTTGAAAAGCTGAGAAAGTAATACCAGTATTATTTAGTAAAACAAACGATGACTGAGGAGGGTAGATAGCTTTTAAAAGATTATCACTCCCATCTTTATAAGTTCTTTCAATTACGTTAATAAATAACGGTAAATAGGTAGTTATAAACCAAGAAACAAAATACATAATTTGATTATGCAAAGCACAAGTTTCATAAAATTCTTGCGAAATTTTATTAAGGTCTTCTTTGCTATAAGCATCAAAGAACCAAAGTTTATACTGATTCCATTTTTCATTAAAAAATTCTTTTTGAATATGATTTCTTGCCAGAGAACCTGGGCTAAAATCAATTTGTTGTGAAAACATTAAGAATCGTTTAAGCCAAACTCCATCTCGAAGGCCGAAGGAATATCCTTATCTGAAACATCATCATTCACTTGAACTATATTAGTTCTTGGGTCGATTTTTACCTTTTCGACCATAGAGTTTCCATCGGAACCAATAGTATGTAAAGAAGCTGCGCGGTCTCGGGCTGGACCATAAATTGGTTCAATAGGGGAAATATGATGAACTGTAGGCAAAAGTCATCGACTTGATAAAGAATGTCTATTGAGACTGTGATTCACAGAAGACATTAACCTGTTGTTATTAAATGACTGCCTATAAGGCGTGTAGCTATTATCCGCAAACTGAATACAAATTCTTCCATCAGGATTTTGAGAAATATGAGAAAAGTCAGAATTAGTAACAACATTTGTTAACTAATTTGGGGATATGACCGAATTTAGAGTCAATGAAGTAGTGACCTTGGACCTTGCAAAATTGGTTTCCACCAAAAGAGTTTGATTGAAAATATCATATAATCTACATCTAGGATTAAGAGTAGATAACAATTTAAAATAAATTCGATAAGATAAACATATAAGGAGTTTACTTCAAACCATAACTCAGATTGGGCTAAAAAATGCCCCTTCTGAATTTCAAAATATTATGAACTCTATTTTTAATCATATTAGTCATATTTCAATTGTTTATATTGATGATGTTTTAATATTCTCTGAGGACATTGATTCTCACTTCAAACATTTAATATATTTTTTAAGATAGTTAAACATAATGGTTTAGTGGTTAGCGCCAAGAAGATCAAGCTTTTCCAAACAAAAATCAGATTTCTTGGTCATGATTTATATCAAGGCACTTATAAGCCTATTTGTAGAGCCATTGAGTTTTCAAATAAATTTCTTGATGTTATTCTAGACAAAACTCAACTACAGAGGTTTTTAGGAAGTCTCAATTATGTTGCAGATTTTATACCTAAAGTCAGACAGGTTTGTATGCCTCTCTATGATAGACTTAAGAAAAACCCTATTCCTTGGACAAATGAACAGACCAAGGCTATTATTAAAATCAAAGAAATGGTTAAAAGTTTGCCTTGTTTAGGGATACCTAGTCCAGATTCTTTTATGATTGTTGAAATAGATGCTTCTAATATGGGTTATGGAGGAATTCTTAAGCAAAAGAAAACTCTTGAAAGCCATGAACAATTAGTTCATTTTACTTCTGGGCTTTGGAATTCCGCTCAAAGGAATTATAGTACGGTCAAGAAAGAGGTCCTTGCTATAGTTCTTTGTATTACTAAATTCCAAGATGATTTAATTAATAAAGAATTTTTACTTACAATAGATTGTAAGTCTGCTAAAGAAATTCTTCAAAAGGATGTTAAAAACCTTCTTTCAAAACAGATATTTTCTAGATGGCAAGCTTTATTGTCTAGCTTTGATTTTCAAGTTGAGTACATAAAGGGGGAAGAAAACTCTCTCCCAGATTTTCTAACCAGAGAATTTTTTCAGGGGAAATCATGAGGCCAGGATTCAGGCCATCCATAAATAGCCCTTTCAAAGAAAAGGGAAAAGGAGAAGACAAGAAGCCATCAGCTTCCCCATTTGCTATCAGGCCATCTTGAAATAGTCCCAACAAGTTTTCAGCTTTAGCAAGCTTGCCTCCCATAAATCCCTCTTACTCTATAACTCCCTTTCCTCCACTATCACGGAGCTTGTTAACTGCCTATCAGTTAATCCATCTAGATTCCATTCATAAATTTCAGAACCACTGTACGACATATTAGTCTGATTCCAGTCACGCTCCTCGATTAAAACATCTTGTAGAGTCGGACGATGATAATAATACATATTGATGCTAGGCTTGGTTGCATATCCACTGTCGTCGTCGTCATCATCATCATCATCATCATCATCATCATCATCATCATCATCATTATTATCATTATTATTATTGTTATTATTATTATTATTACTATTATTATTATTATTATTACTATTATTATTATGATGAATACTCTGCTCCCCATTCTATTTCTGAAGTTCATAACAGACTTAATAGACAAACTATTTCTACGAGAGATTCTTCTTTTGATGATTTGAAGAATGAAATTGAAAAAGTGAAAAATGAGATTAAATCTATCAAATAAAATTAAATGATTTGTGATCACCGTATTACTCAAATAGAGACTGCTAATTGCAAAGGAAAAATTATTGCTGAAGAAAATACTTTTGCAAAACCTGTTAATCTTGATCCTAGACAATATGTTTCTAGGAATGATGCAAATTGTTACTACTCATAAATGGTATGTTAAATGCACCATTTTAATTGATAAAAGTTTTTCTATAACTAATGTTGCTATGATTGATAGTGGAGCGGATGTTAGCTGTATTCAAGAAGGACTAGTTCCCACTAAGTATTTTATAAAAACTACTCACATGGTTAAATCTGCATCAGGACATGCTTTAGATATAAAGTATAAATTGCCTAATATGCGTATTTGCCAAAATAAAGTCTGCATTCCGCATTTATTTTTCTTGGTCAAAAATCAGTTATACCCTCCGATTATACTTGGAACTCTATTTATAAATGCTATATACCCGTTTACTAGCATAACTGCTAAAGGTTTTTCTGCTACTTATGAAAATCAGAATATAAGTTATACATTTATCATTGATCCTATTTCTCGTGATATTAATGCTTTAATTGATATGAAACAAAAGCATGTTGATTCTTTACAATTAGAATTGTTTAGCATGAATATATTCGATACTTTGAAATCAACTAAAGTACAGGAAAAAATTAAATTAATTTTTGAACAAATGGCTATTGATATTTGCGTCGATCATCCTAGCGCTTTTTGGAATCGAAAAAAGCATATCGTTACTCTTCCATATGAAGATAATTTCTCTGAAGATAATATTCCTACCAAGTCTCATCCTTGTTAGATGAACGCCGAATTGATCGAATTCTGCAAAAAGGAAATTGATAGCTTGTTACAAAAGGGTTTGATAAAACCATCAAAATCCCCTTGATATTGTACTGCATTCTATGTTAACAATGCAGCTGAAAAAGAACGAGGCGTTCCCAGGTTAGTAATAAATTATAAACCACTTAATAAATATTTAAAATGGATTAGGTATCCTATCCCAAACAAAAGAGATTTATTATCTAGGTTATATGATGCCAATATATTTTCAAAATTTGATTTAAAATCAGGTTATTGACAGATTCAAATATTTAAAGAACATTCTTATAAAACCGTATTCAATGTCCCATTTGGACAATATAAATGGAATGTTATGCCATTTGGTTTAAAAAATGCACCTTCTGAATTTCAGAAAATTATGAATGATATTTTTAATCCATATCTAGATTTTATCATTGTTTATATTGATGATATTTTGATTTACTCAAAAACCTTGGAAATGCACATAAAGCATTTAGAACTTTTCAAGAAAATTGTAATACAAAATGGTTTGGTAATCTCTAAACCAAAAATCAGTTTATTTAAAACTGATATCAGATTTCTCGGACATCTTATTTGTCAAGGGAAAGTAACTCTTATTCAGCGATCTATTGACTTCGCCTCTAAGTTTCCCGATGTTATTACCGATCGGACTCAGTTACAAAGATTTTTAGGAAGTTTAAATTATATCTCTCCTTTTTATAAAAATTTATCTAGAGATTTGGCTCCTTTATATGACCAAATATTTAAATCTTTACCCTGTTTAACTCTTGCTAACCCTGCTTGGAAAAAGATTGTTGCTCATGAAATGCTAACCATTGTTAAATGTGTATTAAAATTCTAAGATAATTTATATAATAAAAAATTCTTGATAAAAACAGATGCTCAATCGGTGAAGTATATGTTTGACAAATATTTCAAACATGACGCTTCAAAACTAATGTTTGCTAGGTGGCAGGCTCAGTTGGCACCTTTTGATTTTGAAATCCATTACAAAAAAGGGAGCGATAACTTTCTTCCAGATTTTTTATCTAGAGAATTTTTATCATCTTAAAATGGAATTTCTATCTCCTTTTCTTTCAGATAAAATCTTGATTACTATCATAAAGGCTGTACCTCTTTATAGAGATTTGCACGAGCCAATTATATACAAAATTATAGATTCTATGATGAGAGACATCATCTCAGAAATATTTTTCTGTTAAGAACTTATTGATTTTTATGACATCGACCTCGAATAAAACTAAATTTTTTGTAGGTAGGATGGACCCTCCTTGGGTGACCAAGGTTCGAGGTAGATTCAGTTATACCAGAGGAAGGGGAAGATCATCCCAAGGAGCATCATGATCCTCATACGGATCCTCTTCATCTAATTATCCTATTATACAGCGAGGAGGGATGAGTCTGGTAAACTTGAAAAGTTCTTCTAAAGAAGGATCTTCTATTCATCTAGAAGATATTCCGGAAAACAATTCGTTATACACTCAGTTACAAGAATATCTTTCCCAGAAGAAAACTGAGAAAAGTGATACGTTTGCATCTATAGCAAAAGAAGACGTTGATGATATCAAGTCTTATGAAAAGGTGGCAAAGAAAGAAATAATATTTCTTTTAGAAAACACTGAGATTCAGCGGAAAGAAGAACCCTGGAAGATATTCTAGCATTATTTAATTAATGGATTATATTTCCCGGGTGAATCATATAAAACCCGTTCATATTATGAAATCATTCTGATCAACACAGGAAGTGTAGATTTTCAACACTTTTCAGGATACAATACAAGCGAGAATGTTTATAACTTCTCCAAAATGATAATAAAGCAAATTATATCTATCAAAGATTGGGGAATTTCCTCGATGAAAGAAAGGAAGATCATCCTTAATAAGGTCCCTACAAATTTCACTTATTGGGATTATATTAATGCCTTTAGCAAAGTTCTCTATTATAATATTGAGAGACACAAGCATACTTGGTTCATAAAAGTATCTGGAAAAATATTTACAAAGCCAATTCCTAACTGGTTCCTCAACTGGTGGTCATACCATGGTCCAACAGTAAAGATTTTACCAAAACCTTTTCTTAAGTTATACAAAGAATGGGTTAAGGTCTCACCAGACCTTAATAAATTATATCATGCAAATCATATCTGCTATTTAGAACAAATTGAACAAATTTATTATTTTATAGAATTTTCTATCCCATGGATCCATAAATGGACTCCAGAAGTCGATTTTATGAATGAACAAATTCCGTGCTTAAATCGGACATATTATAATAATTTTTGGAATAAAATGATGAAGAGGGATCTCAAAACAAAGGTCTTATATGGACAAGAACTTCTGGATGTTATATCCCAGACCATATGTGATTATAGTTCTTCTTCGGATAAGGGGATAGTAGCTGATAGCTCGGTCAAACACATTACTCGGAGAATTTCTAATCAGGAAGGTGACAAAGAAGCTTTGATAAATAATTATTTGGAAGAAGTTAAAAGAAATTTACTTCTAAATATCACTCATTATGCTAAGTCAGACGCTTCTATGCGGAGCGAAACAAGTGATGATACTCGAGACGATATTTAAGAAACACAGATGTATGAATCAACTGTAGAAGCAATACAACAAAAGGATCAAGATTATCTTCAGGAATTAAAAGATAAGGCAAAAGAATGTTGATTGTCTTTATCAAACAGTAGAAAGACTATTGATATACAGTATATATACTGTTATAGGGGCCCATTGATAAGGACCCATTACTATAGCTAGATTCCTTTTTCTTTTTTATAAATAAGGTCATTTGTAACTTAAAAGAAGCAAGTTTTAGAAACCCCTTCTCTCTCTTCTCTTCTCTTGTATTCTCTTTAGTTTGTAAGTTGTGAGTCGGCCAAAATATATTCACCGGAGTTATAAATAAAGCTCTCAGTTTGGATAGGGCCCTGGTGTTGGCCGGTAAAGGTACTATTCTTATTTCTTTTTCTTTTAATCTCTCCGATCTAGAGCCGTGACTATGTCTGGCTAAAAGAATCATATCTATGTCGCATATCTAACTTCACTTTTATATCTACTATGAAAGATCTAGACTTTATCTAAATATACATAAATTTTTATATGGTTTCTTAACTTGGTTCCGAGGTGGTGGTACAGTCAGATTTTATGCAATACGTTATTGGCTTTGTCTTAGTGACTCCGTCTAGCCAGCCGTGGTTCTAATCCCGTTAATGAGTTGAAAAGGGCGCTCTATACCCGATTAGAACTGCTAGACACATGGGCTCAATAACAATACGTATTCAAATCTTGACAGACCCTTTGCTTGGGTAAAAGGATTAGATCCTTCCATACAGTTATAAAACTATGTAAAAATTTGTATGCATTTCGATTCGAACTTCCTTGAATTCGGATGTTGACAGGCTAGATTAAAGATGGTTTCGCGGACTACCGCCAGTCTTCTGAGATCCTGTTTCGTTGGTATCAGAGCTTTGAACATTTTTGCAAATAGTTGCATACATAAGCATTCTATACACAAGAATAGTAAGTTGTCTATCAGTCAGCCCATCAAGATTCCATTCATAAATTTCAGAACCGCTATAAGATGTGTTAGTCTGATTCCAATCTCGTTCCTCTATGAGCACATCTTGAGGAGTTGGTCTAGAATAATAATAGGTCTGCATACTAGGTTTATGCGTGAATTTAGTATTACCACTATTCTTTTTAGGATAACCATGGAGTTTATTAAACTCTAAAGAAACATGTTCTTTAAAATCAAAAGTATTTTCCATTTCATCAGCAAAGTTTTCAGATAAATCCATGGGACTTGCTTTAAATTTAGAAAACTTTTTAGTAAGAACTTCTTCCAAATCATTAAGTGATTTAAATTTAAAATCAGTAATCTCCGGAGGTCACTGCATAGGAGGAGACATAATAATAGCTTCAGAATGAGTCTTAGAAGAAGAAGCTTTATCAAAAGTTTTTAAATCATTTTTTATCTGAATTATCAAAACAGTTAGTTCATCTAACTTTTTATCAAGAGAACCAATAGTTCACCTAACACTTTAACATAAAGTCCCAAATAATTATTTTGAGAAATAAGATTATTAATCTCAGTGATGCTGACTGCCGCAGCATCTTCTTCAACAAATTTTTGAAAGGCAGTAAAAGTAATACCAGTGTTACTAGGTAAAACAAAGGTTGATTGTGGAGGATACACAGCCTTAATAATATTTCCAGCACTATCTTTATAAGATCGTTCAAGGACGTTTATGAACAAAGGTAAATAGGTGGTTATAAACCAAGGCACAAAAGACATAATTTGATGATGAAGAGCACAAGTTTCATAAAACTCTTGAGAAATATTATTCAAGTCATCTGTACTATAAGTGTCAAAAAACCAAGTTTTAAAATGATTCCATTTATCACTTAAAAAATCATTTTTAATGTACTTTCTTTCCAAGGAACCTGGACTAAATGTGTATTAAAATTTCAGGATGATTTATATAATAAAAAGTTCTTGATAAAAACAGATGCTCAATTAGTGAAATTTATGTTTGATAAAGATTTGAAACATGATTCTTCAAAGTTAATGTTAGCTAGATAGTAGGCCTAGTTGGCATCTTTTGATTTTGAAATTCATTATAAAAAAGGGAGCGATAACTCTCTTCCTGATTTCTTATCTAGAGAATTTTTATCATCTTAAAATGTGATTTTTAACCCCTTTTCTTTCCGATAAGGTACTTATTACCATTCTGAAAGCTATACCTCTTAATAGAGATCTACAGGAATTGATTATATACAAGATCTTAGAATTGATGATAAAAGATATCATCCTAGAAATATGCTTCTGCGAAGAACTTATTGATTTTTATGATATCGACCTCGAATAAAACCAAATGTTTTATTTATAGGATGGATCCTCCTTGGGTTACCAAGGGTTGAGGAAGATCAGGTTATACCAGAGGAAGGGGAAGATCATCCCCAGGAGCATTAGGATCATCATACGGATCCTCTTCATCCAACTCTCCCATTATACAAAGAGGAGGAATGACTCTGGTGAACTTGAAAAGTTCTTCCAAAGAAGTCTCTTCTATTCATTTGGAAGATATTCCGGAGAATAACCCATTATATGCTCAGTTACAAGAATATTTGTCTCAGAAGAAAGCTGAGGAAGGTGATACATTTGTTTCAATACCAAATGAAGACATTGATGATATCAAGTCTTATGATAAAGTGGCAAAGAAAGAAATTATATTTCTTTTAGAAAATGCTGAGATTCAACGAAAAGAAGAACCTTGGAAGATATTCTAGCGTTATTTAATCAATGGATTATATTTCCCGGGTGAGTCATACAAAACCCGTTCCTATTATGAAAATATCTTGATAACTACAGGAAGTGGGGACTTTCAACACTTCTCGGGATACAATACCAGTGAGAACGTTTATAACTTCTCCAAAATAATTATAAAACAAATTATATCATTCAACGATTGGGGAATTTTTTCAATGAAAGAGAGGCAGATCAGTCTCAACAAACTCCCTACCAATTTCACTTATTGGGATTATATCAATGCTTTCAGCAAAGTTCTCTATTATGATAATGAGAGACATAAACAAACCTGGTTTATAAAAGTTTGTGGAAAAATATATTCCGAGCCAATTCCTAATTGGTTCCTTAACTGGTGGTCATATCATGGACCGACGCTAAAGATTTTACCCGAACCATTTTTCAAGTTATACAAAGAATGGGTTAAGGTCTCGCTAGACCTTAATAAATTATACCATGCAGATCATATCTGCTATCTTGAACAAATTGAACAAATTCTTTATTTTATAGAATTCTCAATTTCGTGGATTCACAAATGGACTCCAGAAGTCGAATTTACAGAGGAACAAATTCCCTGCTTATACCGAGTATACTATAATAATTTTTGGGACAAAATGATGAAAAGGGATCCCAAAACAAAAGTATTATACGGACAAGAACTACTAGATGTTATATCCCAGACTATTGTTGATTATAGTTCTTCTCCTGATAAAGTAATTATAGTAGATAACTCGGTTAAACATATTGCTCGGCGAATTTCAAATCAAGAGGGCAACAAAGAAGAATTAATAAATAATTATTTGGAAGAAGTTAGGAGAAATTTACTCCTAAATGTTAACCAATACGCCAAATCCGACGCGTCTATGAGAAGTGAAACAAGTGATGACACTCGAGGTGATATTCACGAAGCCCAGATGTATGAATCAACTGCAGAAGAAATGAAGAAAAGGGATCAAGAATTCCTTCAGGAATTAACAAATAAAGCAAAAGATCATTAAAGGTCTTTATCAACAGTAGAAAAACTGTTGATCCATAGTAGATATACTGCTATATGGGCCCATTGATAAGGACCCATTGAACTGTAGATAGATGTTTTTCCTTTCTATAAATAAGGTCATTTGTAAAATGTAAAAGGTAGGTTTTAGAAACCCCCTCTCTCTCTCCTTCCATAAATCTCTCTCTTCTATCTCTAGTTTGTAAGAGTGTTTGCCGGAATACTTACCGGAGTTTATAAATAAAGCTTGAAGTTATTATAGGCCCAGGTGTTGGCCATTAAAGGTACAATTCTATTTCTTTTACTTTTCCTTTTTCTCCAATCTAGAGGCGTGACTATGTCCGGCTAAAAGAATCATATCTATGTTGCATATCTAACTTCACTTTTATATATATTATGAAAGATCTAGACTTTATCTAAATATACATAAATTTCTATATGGTTTCTTGACTTGGTTCTGAGATGGTGGTACAGTCAGATTTGTTGCAATACGTTATTGGCTTTGTCTTAGTGACTCCGTCTAGCCAGCCGTGGTTCTAAGCCCATTAATGAATTGAAAAGGGCGCTCTATACCCGGTTAGAACTGCTAGACACATGGGCTCAATAACAATACGTATTCAAATCTTTACAGACCCTTTGCTTGGATAAAAGGATTAGATCCTTCCATGCAGTCATAAAACTATATAAAAATTTGTATGTATTTCGATTCGAATCTTTAAAGAACATTCTTATAAAACCGCATTCAATGTCCCATTTGGACAATATGAATGGAATGTTATGCCATTTGGTTTAAAAAATGCACCTTCTGAATTTCAGAAAATTATGAATGATATTTTTAATCCATACCTAGATTTTATCATTGTTTATATTGATGATATTTTTGTTTTCTCAAAAACCTTGGAAATGCACATAAAGCATTTAGAAATTTTCAAGAAAATTGTTATACAAAATGGTTTGGTAATCTCTAAACCAAAAATGAGTTTATTTAAAACTGATATCAGATTTCTCGGACATCTTATTTGTCAAGGGAAGGTAACTCCTATTCAGTGATCTATTGACTTCACCTCTAAGTTTCCCGATGTTATTACCCATCGAACTTAGTTACGAAGATTTTTAGGCAGTTTAAATTATATCTCTCCTTTTTATAAAAATTTATCTAGAGATTTGGCTCCTTTATATGATAGATTAAAACAGGATCATAAAATGCCATGGACTGATAGTCACACCACTTTGGTAAAAAATATTAAAACTCGAGTTCAATCTTTACCCTGTTTAACTCTTGCTAACCCTGCTTGGAAAAAGATTGTTGAGACAGATGCGTCTAACATTGGTTATGAAGGAATTTTAAAACAAATTAATCCTCATTACAAAACTGAATATTTGATCAGATTTCATTCAGGAAAATGGAGTGATACTCAGAAAAAGTATGATACGGTTGCGCATGAAATGCTAACTATTGTCAAATGTGTATTAAAATTTCAGGATGATTTATATAATCAAAAGTTCTTGATAAAAACAGAAGCTCAATCAGTGAAATTTATGTTTGATAAAGATTTCAAACATGATGCTTCAAAGTTAATGTTTGCTAGATGGCAGGTCTAGTTGGCACCTTTTGATTTTAAAATTCATTATAAAAAAGGGAGCGATAACTCTCTTCCTGATTTCTTATCTAGAGAATTTCTATCATCTTAAAATGTGATTTTTAACCCCTTTTCTTTCCGATAAGGTACTTATTACCATTCTGAAAGCTATACCTCTTAATAGAGATCTACAGGAATTGATTATATACAAGATCTTAGATTTGATGATAAAAGATATCATCCTAGAAATATGCTTCTGCGAAGAACTTATTGATTTTTATGATATCGATCTCGAATAAAACCAAAAGTTTTATTTATAGGATTGATCCTCCTTGGGTTACCAAGGTTCGAGAACGATCGGGTTATACCAGAGGAAGGGGAAGATCATCCCCAGGAGCTTCAGGATCATCATACGGATCCTCTTCATCCAACTCTCCCATTACACAAAGAGGAGGAATGAGTCTGGTGAACTTGAAAAGTTCTTCCAAAGAAGTCTCTTCTATTCATCTGGAAGATATTCTGGAGAATAACCCATTATATGCTCAGTTACAGGTCGAGGAAGATCAGGTTATACCAGAGGAAGGGGAAGATCATCCCCAGGAGCATCAGGATCATCATACGGATCCTCTTCATCCAACTCTCCCATTATACAAAGAGGAGGAATGAGTCTGGTGAACTTGAAAAAAATTCTATAAGATAAACAAATTAATTCAGATCCAGGCGTATAATTATAGCCATGTGTTTTAACATTTAAAGTAAAAGCATCAACAATATTAGCATCAGTCAAAGATAACTGTAAGTTTGGTTGAGTATTAAAGTGGTTAAGGAAGATCACGTTATACCAGAGGAAGGGGAAGATTATCCCCCGGAGCATCAGGATCATCATACGGATCCTCTTCATCCAACTTTCCCATTATACAAAGAGGAGGAATGAGTCTGGTGAACTTGAAATAAAATCTATAAGATAAACAAATTAATTTAGATCCAGGCGCATAATTATAACCATGCGTTTTAACGTTTAAATTTAAAGCATCAAGAATATTAGCATCAGTCAAAGATAACTGTAAGTTTGGTTGAGTATTAAAGTAAACTTGACCATAGGCCACAGTAGATTCTATCGAACCCATTAAAGATTGTCTAAAATTTAAGTTTTTAGCATCACGTAAAGCAGCTAAAAATGTTTCAGGTAACCCTTTAAGAATCAAAGGCTTAAAAGCAATTTGTATCATGCCAATATGCAAGAAATTATAATGCAATTTATACAAGTCAATATCTCCTTTGTTCAACAAACGAATAGTCTGTTCTGACGAATTTAACGCCAAAGATTGTTCAGTTGTTTCAGCTGTTTATTAGAGGTCTTATCAAACCAACCATAATCATAAATTGTTTTTATATTAATTTTAGGAATAGTCCATTTGTTTAACAAATCAAGGTTTTGAGGTATATCTACCTCTTCTAATCTTGTACTTTTAGTATTAGTCTCTCCAAGATCCATGAATACAAAGATCATATCTACGTCGTATAGTTCACATCAATTTCATATTTACTATGAAAGTTCCTAGGCTCTGATACCAACAAAATAGGATCTCGGAAGATGGGTCGTAGTCCGCGCGGTCATCTTCAATCTAGCTTGTCAAAAAACCAAATTTTAAACTCATTCCATTTATCACTTAAAATTTCATTTTGAATGTACTCTCTTGCCAGGGAACCTGGACTAAAATCTATTTGGTGTACATTCATCATTACATATTATTAAGATCAAAATCCATTTCGAACTGTGAAGGAATATCCTTATCAGATATATCGAAAGCAATATCCTTAGCCTGAACAGTATTCAATCTAGGATTAATTTTTATTTTATTAATAATTCTATCACTTTGATCCACAGATATAACAGAAGGTAAGGTATGGAGAGAAGCGGCGCGATTACGACCCGAACCACACATAGGATCAATAGGAGATATATGATGCATAGCAGGCAATCTTCTAGCAGAAGAAAATGAATGTCTACTGAAAGGAATATCATTGAACTACATACAAATCCTACCATTAGGATTTTGGGTGATATGAGAATACTCAGAATTAGTGACTACATCAGCCATCTGACTTGGATGAATTACTGATTCTAAAGTCCAAGTGGTTGGACAATTAATTTCTTCCCATTTTATAGGTCTTCTAGTGGTGATCTTAGATCTAGCAAAATTTGTTTCTACTAGAATAGTTTTAGCAAATGTAAGCAATGAAACAGGATCTCGAAAGACGGGCAGTAGTCCGCACGGTCATCTTCAATCTAGCTTGTCAACATCTGATTTCAAGGAAGAAATTCGAATCGAAATACACACAAAATTTTATATAGTTTTATGACTGTATGGAAGGATCTAATCCTTTTACCCAAGAAAAGGGTCTGTCAAGATTTGAATACGTATTGTTATTGAGCCCATGTGTCTAGCCGTTCTACCCGGGTATAGAGCGCCCTTTTCAACTCATTAACGGGCTTAGAACCACGGCTGGCTAGACAGAGTCACTAAGACAATGCCAATAACGTATTGCAACAAATCTGACTGTACCACCATATCGAAACCAAGTCAAGAAACCATAAATAAATTTATGTATATTTAGATAAAGTCTAGATCTTTCATAATAGATATAAAAGTGAAGTTAGCTATGCGACATAGATATGATTCTTTTAGCCGGACATAATCACGGCTCTAGATCGGAGAAAAAGGAAAAGTAAAAGGAATAGAATTGTACCTTTAAATGCCAACACCAGGGCCTATAATAACTTCAAGCTTTATTTATAAACTCTGGTAAGTATTTCGGCAAACACTCTTACAAACTAGAGAGAGAAGAGAGAGATTTACGAAAGAAGAGAGGGGGGGGGGGTTTCTAAAACCTACCTCTTACATTTTAGAAATGACCTTATTTATAGAAAGGAAAAGCATCAATCTACAGTACAATGGGTCCTTATCAATAGGCCCCTATAACAGTATATCTACTGTGGATCAACAGTTTTTCTACTATTGATAAAGACCTTTAATGTTCTTTTGCTTTATTTGTTAATTCCTGAAGGAATTCTTGATCCCTTTTCTTCATTTCTTCTGTTGTTGATTCATACATCTGGGCTTCGTGAATATCATTTCGAATGTCATCACTTGTTTCACTTCTCATAGATGCGTCGGATTTGGCGTATTGGTTAACATTTAGGAGTAAATTTCTCCTAAATTCTTCCAAATAATTATTTATTAATTCTTCTTTGTTGCCCTCTTGATTTGAAATTCGCCGAGCAATATGTTTAACCGAGTTATCTGCTATAATTCCTTTATCAGGAGAAGAACTATAATCAACAATAGTCTGGGATATAACATCTAGTAGTTCTTGTCCATATAATACTCTTGTTTTGGGATCCCTTTTCATCATTTTGTCCCAAAAATTATTATAGTATACTCGGTATAAGCAGGGAATTTGTTCCTCTGTAAATCCGACTTCTGGAGTCCATTTGTGAATCCACGGAATTGAGAATTCTATAAAATAATGAATTTGTTCAATTTGCTCAAGATAGCAGATATGATCTGCATGGTATAATTTATTAAGGTCTGGCGAGACCTTAACCCATTCTTTGTATAACTTGAAAAATGGTTCTGGTAAAATCTTTACCGTCGGTCCATGATATGACCACCAGTTAAGGAACCAATTAAGAATTGGCTCAGAATATATTTTTCCACAAACTTTTATAAACCAGGTTTGTTTATGTCTCTCATTATCATAATAGAGAACTTTGTTGAAAGCATTGATATAATCCCAATAAGTGAAATTGGTAGGGAGTTTGTTGAGACTGATCTGCCTCTCTTTCATTGAGGAAATTCCCCAATCGTTTACTGATATAATTTGTTTTATAATCATTTTGGAGAAGTTATAAACGTTCTCACTGGTATTGTATCCCAAGAAGTGTTGAAAGTCCACACTTCATGTAGTTATCAAGATATTTTCATAATAGGAACGGGTTTTGTATGACTCACCCGGGAAATATAATCCATTGATTAAATAACGCTGGAATATCTAATAAGGTTCTTCTTTTCGCTGAATCTCAGCATTTTCTAAAAGAAGTATAATTTCTTTCTTTGCTACTTTCTCATAAGACTTGACATCATCAATGTCTTCTTTTGCTATTGAAGGAAATATATCACCTTTCTCATCTTTCTTCTGAGACAAATATTCTTGTAACTGAGCATATAATGGATTATTCTCCGAAATATCTTCCAGATGAATAGAAGAGACTTCTTTGGAAGAACTTTTCAAGTTCACCAGACTCATTCCTCCTCTTTGTATAATGGGAGAGTTGGATGAAGAGGATCCGTATGATGATCCTGATGCTCCTGGGGATGATCTTCCCCTTCCTCTGGTATAACTTGATCTTCCTCGACCTGTAACTGAGCATATAATGGGTTATTCTCCAGAATATCTTCCATATGAATAGAAGAGACTTCTTTGGAAGAACTTTTCAAGTTCACCAGACTCATTCCTCCTCTTTGTGTAATGGGAGAGTTGGATGAAGAGGATCCGTATGCTGATCCTGATTGTCTAAAATTTAAGTTTCTATCATCACGTAAAGCAGCTAAAAATGTTTCAGGTAACCCTTTAAGAGTCAAAGGCTTAAAAGAAATTTGTATCATGCCAATATGCAAGAAATTATAATGCAATTTATACAAGTAAATATCTCTTTTGTTCAACAAACGAATAGTCTGTTCTGACGAATTTAACGCCAAAGATTGTTCAGTTGTTTTAATTAGCTGTTTATTAGAGATCTTATCAAACCAACCATAATCATAAATGGTTTTTATATTAAACAAATAGACCATTCCTAAAATTAATATAAAATTATTATTATTATTATTATTATTATTATTATTATTATTATTATTATGATTATGATTATTATTATTATTGTTATTATTATTATTATTATCATTATTATCATTATTATCAATATTATCATTATTATTATTATCATTATTATTATCATTATTATTATTATTAGTATTATTATCATTATTATTATTATCATCTTTGGAATAGTCCATTTGTTTAACAAATCAAGGTTTTGGATTTTGATCGACATACGGATCCTCATCAACCAGCTCCCCTATTATACAAAGAGGAGGAATGAGTTAATTTTGAAGCATCTTGTTTAAAATCTTTACCAAACATGTATTTTACAGATTGTGCATCCGTTTTTACTAAAAACTTCTGAAAAATTCGTCATTTTCACAGGAACAAATATCACCTTGACCAAATTTACAAGTATCACAAGCATTATTATTAACCTGCTGAGTATTATCAGATATATTAGGTGAATCATCTTCAGAACCTGACTCAGAATCATAATCGAACTCCAACCCAGAAGTGTAAAGGAAACTATAAACCTTATCATGAACTTCCTCATCTAGTTCTAAGATTTTCAACTTTTCAAGCTTACAATTTGGTGTTATATGACCAAAATTTCCACACCTATAACACTTAATCTTGGCGAGCTCCCGCCGAGACCTATTCTTTGTAAATCTTCCAGATTTACGAGAGGTTTTTATCTCATCCCGCTCTTCTCTAGACCTACGTCTATGTCTTTTCTTTCTATAAGGTTCATCGGGATTAGATCCTTTAGAATCTCTATGTTTGGTTTTATTCTTGCTATTACCTGGAATCTCAGGTAAACTAAACTGGGTACAAAAGTCTCCTAGCTGAGATATTTCTCTAAGCTTATCCATCTTAAGTTGTCTAGATCATTTTAATTCATTGCACAAGTTTATACCGTCCAGAGTGCAGACGCCTATCAGCCGACCATAAGTATAATTTCCATAAGGAATTTCCCCATGCTCTTTTCTAAGGATCTTTTTAACCCTTACGCAAATAAAAGGGGACGGCCATCTATAAACTTAGCTTTCCAATGTTCAAGCTTGTTTTCGGGTAGTTCCATTACCCTACTCATATAAGTATCTTTATACCACCTGAACTCTCCCAAGGTTCTACAACATAGACCGTTTAACAAGGTACGAACAGTCTCAAACTGATTGGTAAATCTACCATTAAAATGTTCTAAAATAGTCAGAACTAAGGTATAGACTGCGTCTTCTCTATTCGCAACAAGAGACATACCTAAGTTATCAACGCTTGTAGTACCAGAAACAACATTAATAACAGCATCTTTTTGTTCAAGGGTCATATAATTATCCCACCAGCCACGAAGTTGGCCAGTAAAACCTGCAATTATCATTTTGCAAATATTTCTATCGGAATTTTAAACATTTTTGCAAATAGTTGCATACATAAGCATTCTATGAACAAGAATAGTAAGATGTCTATCAGTCAACACATCAAGGTTTCATTCATAAATTTTAGAACTGCTATAAGATGTAATAGTCTGATTCCAATCTCGTTCCTCTATAAGAACATCTTGAGGAGTTGGCCTAGAATAATAATAAGTTTGCATGTTAGGTTTATGCGCGAATTTAGTATTACCGCTATTCTTTTTAGGATAACCTTGAAGTTTATTGAACTCTAAAGAAACATGTTCTTTAAAATCAAAAGTATTTTCCATTTCATCAGCAACGCTTTCAGATAAGTCCATAGGACTAGCCTTAAATTCAGAGAATTTTTTATTAAGAATTTCTTCAAAATCATAAAGTTATTTTAATTTAAAATATGTGATATCCGGAGGTCGCTGTACAGGAGTAGACATAGTGAGAGCTTCTGGATTTTTAGAAGAAGAAGCTTTATCAAAGGTTTTTAAATCATTTTTTATTTGAATTATCAAAACAGTTAGTTTATCTAACTTTTTATCAAGAGAACCAATATGTTCACCTAGCACTTTAACATAAAGTCCCAAATAATTATTTTGAGAAATAAGATTATTAATTTCAGTGATGCTGACTGCTGCCATATCTTCTTCAACAAATTTTTGAAAGGCAATAAAAGTAATACCAGTATTATTAGGTAAAACAAAAGTTGACTGTGGTGGATAAACAGCCTTAATTATATTACCTGTTCCATCTTTGTAAGATCGTTCCAAAACGTTGACGAACAAAGGTAAATAAGTGGTTATAAACCAAGGCACAAACAACATGATTTGATTATGTAGAGCTCAAGTTTCATAAAACTCTTGAGAAATATTATTCAATTCATCCTCACTATAAGAGTCGAAAAACCAAGTTTTAAACTGATTCCATTTATCACTTAGAAATTCATTTTGAATATACTTTCTTGCCAGGGATCTTGGATTAAAATCTATTTGGTGTGCATTCATCATTAAATATTATTAAGATCAAAATCTATTTCGGACTGTGAAGGAATATCCTTATCAGATATGTCAGAAGCAATATCATTTGCATGCACAATATTCAACTGAGGATTAATCTTTATTTCATTAACTAATTTCTCATTTTGATCCGTAGATATTGTCGATGGTAAAGTATGCAAAGAAGCAGCCCGATTACGATCTGGCCCATAGACAGGATCAATGGGGGAAATATGATACATAACAGGCAATCCTATAACAGAAGAGAATGAATATCTACTAAAAGGAATATCATTAAACTGGATACAAATCCTACCATCAGGATTTTGGGTGATATGAGAATACTCAGAATTAGTGACTGCATCCTCCATTTGATTAAGAGGAATAACTGATTCCAAAGTCCATGTGGTTGGAAAATTAATTTCTTCCCATTTTATAGGTCGTCTAGTAGTGACCTTAGATCTAGCAAAATTAGTTTCTACAAGAATAGTTTCAGCAGATGTATCATATAACTTACATCTTGGATTTAAAGTAGAAAGTAATTTGAAATAGATGCTATATGATAAGCAAATTAATTCAGATCCAGGTGCATAATTATAACCATGCATTTTAACATTCAAAGTTAAAGCATCAAGAATATTAACATTTGTTAAGGATAATTGTAGATTCGGTTGAGTATTAAAATAAACTGGACCATAGGCCACAGTAGATTCTATCGATCCCATCAAAGATTGTCTAAAATTTAAATTTCTAGCATCTCGTAAAGCAGCTAAAAATGTTTCAGGTAACCCTTTAAGAGTTAAAGGCTTAAAAGCAATTTGTATCATGCCAATATGCAAGAAATTATACTACAATTTGTATAAGTCAATATCTCATTTATTTAACAAACGAATAGTTTGTTCTGACGAATTTAACGCCAAAGATTGTTCAGTGGTTTTTATTAACTGTTTATTAGAAATTTTATCAAACCAACCATAATCATAAATGATTTTAATATTAATCTTTGGAATAGTCCATTTGTTTAAAAAATCAAGGTTTTGAGGTATATCTACCTCTTCTAATCTAGTACTTTTAGTACTTGTTTCTCCAAGATCCATGAAGAAAAAGTTCATATCTATGTCGTCTTTTTCACATCAATCTCATATTCCATTTTTATTAAAAACTTCTGATTATATAAATCATTCTATGAACAAGAATAGTAAGTTGTCTATCAGTCAGCCCATTAAGTCTATTATGAACTTCCGATATAGAATAAGGGGCGTAATATTCATACTCAAAATCATTCTTTTGTTTAATAGAATTTTTTGAAGAACTGGTGTTCAATCTTTACCTTGTTTAACACTTGCTAACCCTGGGCAAAAGATTGTTGAGACTGATGCGTCTAATATTGGTTATGGTGGGATTTTAAAACAAATTAATCCCCACGATAAAACTAAATATTTAATTAGACTTCATTCAGTTAAATGGAGCGATGCTCAGAAAAAATATGCTACAGTGGCTCATGAAATGTTAACCATCGTTAAATATGTACTAAAATTTCAGGATGATTTATATAATCAAAAGTTTTTAATAAAAATGGATGCACAATCTGTAAAATACATGTTTGATAAAGATTTTAAGCATGATGATTCAAAATTAATGTTTGCTAGATGGCAGGCCCAGCTAGCTCCTTTTGATTTTGATATTTATTATAAAAAGAGGAGTGATAACTCTCTTCCGAATTTCTTATCTAGAGAATATTTGTCTTAAATCATGAGTTTCTTAGTACCTTTCTTTACTGATAAAACCTTGGTCACTATCTTAAAAATACTTCCTCTTAATCGAGATATGAAAGAAGAAGTTATTTGGAAGATTATAGATTCCATGCTCAGAGATATCTGGTCGATTCATCAAATAGAAATTGTTGATATTAACGAAGAATTGTCATATTACAATAATTATTATGAAACAAACTAAATGTTATGTTTGCAGGATGGAACCCCCTTGGATAACCAAGGCTAGAGGAAGAACGGGTTATACCAGAGGAAGGGGAAGATCATCCCCAGGCTCATCAAAATCGTTATACGGATCCTCATCAACCAGCTCCCCTATTATACAAAGAGGAGGAATGAGTTTGGTAAATTTAAAACACAATCAGAAGGAGGCATCTTCGTCTTCAGCAATACATTTGGAAGATATTCCAGAAAATAGTCCGTTATATGCCCAATTACAGGAATATTTATCTCAAAAGCAAGGTGATACCTTTGCCTCTATTGTTAAAGAAGAGGTTGATGATATAAAAACCTATGAAAAGGTAACAAAGAAAAAAATGATATTTCTTTTAAAAAACTCCGATATTCAGAAAAAAGAAGAGCCCTGGAAGATATTTCAGCGCTACTTGGTTAACGGTTTATATTTCCCGGGTGAGTCATACAAAACTCGATCATATTATGAAACGATACTTCTGAGCACAAGTAGTGTTGAATTTCAATACTTCACAGGATACAATACCAGTGAGAATGTTTCTAGCTTCTCTAAAATGATAATTAAACAGATTATCTCTGTTGAAGGTTGAGGTATATCCACAATGAAAGAAAGGCAGATAAGTCTAAATAAAGTCCCTATGAATTTTACATATTGGAACTATATACATGCATTTGATAAAGTCCTCATTTATAATAACGAGCGACACAAACATACTTGGTTCATAAAGGTTTGTGCAAAGAATTTCTTATCTTTGCCTAATTGGTTCTTGGATTGGTGGTCATACCACGGTCCAACAACAAAGATTTTACCATATCCATTTCTTAAGTTATACAAAGAATGGGTTAAAGTTTCCCCAGATTTGAACGAATTATATCATTCTGATCATATTTGTTATATTGAGAGAATTGAACAGATTCATTTCTTTGTTGAATTCTCGATCCCTTGGATTCATAAATGGGTTCCCGAAGTAGGATTTACTGAAGAGCAAATCCCTTGTTTATATAGAACATTTTATAACAATTTTTGGGATAAATTGATGAAAAAAAATCACAAGACAAAATTAATACATGGACAAGAATTATTAGACTTTATTGGGAAAAGAATTCAAGAGTATGATCTTGTTCCAAACAAAGGAATTATACAAGACAGTTCTATTAGGCATATGGCCGGGAAGATATCTGTTCAGGATGGTGATAAAGACGAGATGATTAATAAATATCTCGATGAAGTAGGAATAAATTTACTTCTCAATATCAATCAATATGAGAAGTCTGACACTTCAATGCGGAGTGAAGCAAGAGATGATGTGACAGATATACAAGAGGCTCAACTATCAAGTGAACCTAATATATCTGATGTGCTGGAGAAAGCGGAAGATTTCATCCGCAAATTAAAAGAATAATATGTAAAAGTCTATCTTGAATAGTAAAAGGCATTACCAACAGTAGATATACTGTTAAACCACAGTAGATATATTGTTATAGGGGTCCATTGATAATGACCTATTACTATAGTTAGATTCCTTTTCTTTTCTATAAATAAAATCATTTGTAGATAGAAGAGGCAGGTTGAAAAAACCCTCTCTCTCTCTCTCTCTCTTTTTGTAATCTCTCTTTCTCTCTCTCTTGTTTGTAAGATTACCGGAATACTTGCTGGAGTTTGTGAATAAAGTTTGAAGTTGTGATAGGCCCTGTTGTTGGCCATTAAAGGTACTATTCTTATTTTCTTATTCTATTTCTTTTCTCTGATCTAGAGTCGTGACTATGTCCGGCTAAAAGAATCATATTTATGTCACATATCTAACTTCACTTTTATATCTACTATGAAAGATCCAGACTTTAAATTCTTCTGAACAAACTATTCGCTTGTTGAATGATCGAGATGTGATTTTTTATAAAAATCAATATAATTATTTGCATATTGGTATGGTTCAAATTGCCTTTAAACCTTTGACTCTTAAAGGGTTGCCAGAGACTTTTTTAGCAGCTCTTCGTGATGCTAGAAATTTAAATTTCGCATACTCTTATGGGTTCGATAGAATCTACGGTGGCCTATGGTCCGGTTTACTTTAATACGCAACCTAATTTGCAGTTATCTCTTACTGATGCGAATATTCTCGATGCTCTAACATTAAATGTTAAAACTCATGGTTATAACTATGCTCCGGGTTCGGAACTTATTTGTTTATCATACCGAATCTATTTTAAATTATTATCCACTCTTAATCCTAGATGTAGATTGTATGATATTTCTAATCAAACTATTTTGGTGGAAACCAATTTTGCAAGGTCCAAGGTCACTACTAGAAGACCTATTAAGTGGGAAGAAATAGATTTCCCAACTTCATGGACTCTAAATTCGGTTATATCCCCAAATCAGTTAACTGATGCTGTTACTAATTCTGATTTTTCTCATATTTCTCAAAATCCCGATGGAAGGATTAGTATCCAGTTTTCAGATAATAGCTACGCGCCTCATAGGCAGTCTTTTAATGATAGCAGGCTCATGTCCTCTTTAAGTATGAATAGACATTCTTTGTCTAGTCGCAGACTCTTGCCTGCAATGCACCATATTTCTCCGATTGATCCAATTTATGGTCCAGCTCGAGATCGTGCTGCTTCGTTACATACTATTGGTTCTGATGGGAACTCTGTGGTTGAAAAGGTAAGGATCGACTCGAAAACCAATATAGTACAGGTGAATGATGGCCATGACAAGGATATTCCTTCAGCTTCTGAAATGGAGTTTAATGTAAACGAATTTTAATGATTACACACCAAATTGATTTTAGTCCAGGTTCGCTGGCAAGAAAACATATTCAAAAAGAATTTTTGTAAAAATGGAATCGGTTTAAAACTTGGTTCTTTGATGCTTATAGCAAAGAAGATTTAAATTGTATTTCTCAAGAGTTTTATGAAACTTGTGCTTTGCATAATCAAATTATGTATTTTGTTCCTTGGTTTATAACCACTTATTTACCGTTATATATTAATGTTATTGAAAGAACTTATAAAGATGGGAGTGGTAATCTGTTAAAAGCTATATACCCTCCTCAGTCATCATTTGTTTTACCAAATAATACTGGTATTACTTTCTCAGCTTTTCAAAAATTTATTGATGAAGATATTGCTTCAATTAGTATTAATGAAATTAATAAATTGATTACTCAAAACAATTATTTGAGTCTTTATGTTAAAGTGTTAGGAGAGCATATAAGTTCTCTTGACAAAAAACTTGATGATTTAACTATTTTAATAAAAGATATTAAGGCTGATATAGTCAAAACAAGTTTTAAAGAAAAAACTGATGTTGCTTCTACTTCAGAAAATACTCCGACAGTAGTCTCTACTTTTATTCAAAGACCGATTGAAGTTTCTGATTTTAAACCAACTTCTTTAAAAAATTTAGAAGATCTTCTAAGCGAAAAATTTGCAAATCTAGACATTGGAGAACTTGCGGCTAAGAAGCTTGCTGGATTAAAGTTTGGTCCTATGGATTTATCACAAGATGTTGGTGATAAAGGACAAGTCTCTTCAGAAGTTAATAAGCTCAGGGGTTATCCAAAGAAAAATAGCAGATACGCTATTAAACCTAGTATGAATACATACTACTATCATCGTCCAACTCCTCAAGATGTCTTAATTGAAGAACGGGACTGGAATCAGACTAATACGTCTTATAATGATTCCGAGATTTACGAATGGAATCTAGATGGGTTAACGGATCGACAGTTAACCATTATGGTACATCGAATGCTGATGTATTCGACTATTTGCAAGAGTGTTAAAAACAATGATAGAACTATCTGCAAGATGATTATTGCAGGTTTTACAGGTCAACTTAGAGGATGGTGGGATAATTATCTTACCACCGAAGAGAAAGCTTCGGTTATTAATGCTATAGCCGATGATGAAGGCGTTGATAACTTGGGAATGGCCTTGGTAAAAAACAGAGAAGATGCTGTTTATACCTTGATTCTTACTATCTTGGAACATTTCAATGGTAGATTTACCAGCCAGCACGAAACAGTAAGAACGCTGCTAAATGGTCTTAGGTGTCAAACTTTGGCTTACTTTAGATGGTATAAAGATACTTATATGAGTAGGGTTATGGAACTACCCGAAAATAAGCTTGCATATTGGAAAACAAAGTTCATTGACGGACTTCCTCCTCTTTTTGCAGAACGAGTTAGAAAAACTCTAAGAGGAAATCAGATTGATATCCCTTATGCCACTTTAAGCTATGGAAAGATCATAGGAGTATGTACACAGGAAGGATTAAACCTGTGCAATGAACTTAAAATGTCAAGACAGCTCAAGATGGATAAGCTGAAAGAACGATCTCAGTTGGGAGATTTTTGTGAACAATTTGGTTTACCTAATCCCACACCAAAAAAGGATGATTATTACAAATCGTCAAGAAACGAAGAATCTTCGGGTAAAAGAAGAAGATCTAAGCGAAGACATAGATCTAGGGAAGATCGAGAGGCTAGAAAAAGCCATCGTAAATCTAGAAGATTTACTAAAGATAGATCGGGAAGAGATCTTTCTAAAGTAAAATGTTACAAGTGTGGTAAACTTGGGCATATTGCTCCTAACTGCAAGTTAAACAAGTTGAAAACTTTGGAACTTGAAGATGACACTTATGAAAAGGTATATAGTCTGTTATACACTTCAGGTTCAGAAGAAGACTATGAATCAGATTCAGGTTCGAATATCGAATTATTTGATTCCTCTAATTCTGATAATAATTGTACTAATGCTTGTAATACTTGTCAGGGGGATGATTGCAATTGCGAGGAAGATGAGATTTACAAACTCCAATCGCAATTTCAAGATTTTAATTTAAATACGATTACTTCTGATAATGTGATAGAACTTTTGAAAGAAGTCACTGATAATAGGCTTCGTGAAAAAATTATTAATTTGGCTGTTTCAAATGAAACTAGTACTTCAAAAATTATTGAAAAACGAAATACTGATTTAAATGAATTTCATTATGAAAGTCCCTACTCTTTAAAAGTGGTAGAAGATCGTATTGCCAAAAAACATAATTTTGTTAAAAAGGATTCCTCTTTTGATGATTTAAAAATTGAGGTTGAGAATTTGAAAAGAGAAATTAAGACTCTTAAACAGAGCCAGTTAATCTGTGATCACCGTATTACTCAGATTGAGATTAATAATAATGATGAAGAACGATTTTCAAAAAATAAAGGAAAGCAGGTTGAAGGTGAAAATCTCCAGCTTGATAATCCTGATCCTAAACAAGATTTGTTTTTAGGAATGATGCAGATTGTTACAGCACATAAATGGTATATTAAATGTACTATTTTGATTGATAATAACTTTTCTCTAACTAACATTGCTATGATAGATAGTGGTGCAGATGTTAGCTGTATTCAGGAAGGTTTAGTACCAACTAAATACTTTCAAAAGACGACTCATTTGGTTAAATCTGCTTCCGGTCATGCTCTAGATATAGAGTATAAGTTATCAAATGTCAAGATTTGTCAGAATAAAATCTGCATTCCTCACTTCTTCTTTCTGGTTAAAAATCAGTTAAATCCTCCAATTATATTGGGAACTCCTTTTATAAATGCAATTTATCCTTTCACAGGAATCGATGCAAAAGGTTTCTCAGCAAATTACAAGGATAATGAGATTCATTATTCTTTTGTTACAGATACGGTAACAAGAGATATTAATGCATTAATTATAATGAAGCTGAGCCATATGGACTCATTACAATTGGAATTGTTCAGTATGAATATTGAAGATTCTATGAAATCTGCTAAGGTAAAAGAAAAGATCAAATTGATTTCTGAGCAGATGGCTATAGATATTTGTGCAGACCATCCTAGCGCTTTTTGGGATCGCAAAAAGCATATTGTGACTCTTCCATATGAAGAAGGATTTGTAGAGGATGATATTCCTACGAAATCTCGACCCTGTCAAATGAATGCAGAGTTAGTAGATTTCTGCAAAACTGAGATTGATAATCTATTACAAAAGGGTTTGATAAAACCTTCCAAGTCTCCTTGGTCTTGCACAGCCTTCTATGTTAATAACGCGGCTGAAAGGGAACGAGGTGTTCCGAGATTGGTGATTAATTATAAACCCTTGAATAAACACTTAAAGTGGATCAGGTATCCTATTCCTAATAAAAGGGATTTATTATCTAGATTATATGATGCCAATATATTTTCAAAATTTGATTTAAAATCAGGATATTGGCAAATACAGATTTTTAAAGAACATTCTTATAGAACTGCTTTTAATGTCCCATTTGGACAATACGAATGGAATGTCATGCCATTTGGTTTGAAAAATGCCCCTTCTGAATTTCATAAAATAATGAATGATATTTTCAACCCTTATATGGAATTTATTATTGTCTATATTGATGACATTCTAGTATTTTCTAAAACTTTTGAATTACATATCAAACATCTTGATATTTTCAAAAAAGTTGTTATACAAAATGGATTAGTTATTTCTAAACCAAAAATGAGTTTATTTCAAACAGATGTTCGTTTTCTAGGACATCAAATTTGTCAAGGGAAGATTACTCCCATTCAAAGAGCCATTGATTTTGCTGACAAATTTCCTGATGTTATTACAGATAGAACTCAACTACAGAGGTTTCTAGGGAGTTTGAATTATATTTCTCCATTCTATAAACATCTTTCTCGAGATTTAGCCCCATTATATGACAGGCTGAAGAAAGATAATAAGTCTCTTTGGAATGAGACTCTTACCACTTTGGTAAAGGATATTAAGCGAGTGAAATCACTACCCTGCTTGGCTCTAGCCAATCCTGCTTGGCAAAAGATTATTGAGACAGATGCGTCTAATATTGGATACGGAGGAATTCTTAAACAGATTAATCCTCACGATAAGAAGGAATATTTGATTAGATTTCATTCTGGGAAATGGAACGAAGCCCAGAAAAAGTATGCGACAGTAGCACATGAAATGCTAACCATTGTTAAATGCGTTCTCAAATTTCAGGACGACTTATACAACCAAAAGTTTTTGATAAAAACTGACGCTCAATCAGTCAAATTTATGTTTGACAAAGATTTTAAGCACGATGCTTCAAAATTAATATTCGCCAGGTGGCAAGCACAGTTAGCCCCTTTTGATTTTGATATTCAGTATAAAAAGGGAGTTGATAACTCGTTACCTGATTTCTTATCCAGGGAATATATTCAATAAATTATGATTTTTAGAACTTTTTTAGATGATGATACAATCATTTCTATATTGAGAGTGCTTAAAACCCTTCCTAGAGACATGAAAAATCTTATTGTCGAAATAATTGTAGATGATATCATGAAGGAAGAATTTCCTCATATTCAAATAGCATACTATTCAGATGATGATTATCTATTCGAATATTTTTCAGAATGATAATGAAAAAATGCTATGTTTGCAGGATGGATCCACCTTGGGTTCAAATCAAAGGAAGAGGAAGGGGAAGAACAGCCCCTAGCAGAGGTAACTATGGTTCCTATGGAACTAGATCATCACAAGGATCTTCATACAGATCTGACTCAAATTCCCAGGTTATACCAACGGGAAGAAAAAAGGTACTTAATAAAAGAACCGCATCTCAAGAAGAATCTTCGTCCAGTTCACAGCAATTGGTAAGTTTGGAAGATATTCCAAAAGATAGTCCATTATACGCTCATATGCAGGCCTATCTAGAAGGAAAGAAGCAAAAGGATACTTTTGTTTCAATAATAAAGGAGGATTGTGATGATATCAAGTCCTATGAAAAATTGCAAAAAAGAGAAATGATATTTCTCTTAGAGAATTCAGATTTACAGAGAAAAGATGAACCTTGGAAAATATTTCAAAGATACCTAGTAGAGGGATTATATTTCCCAGGTGAGTCATATAAGACCCGCTCTTATTACGAAGAAATCTTGATGAATACAGGAAGTGTGGATTTTCAACACTTCAACACAGGTAATAGCCCCCACGAGAAAAGTTATAGCTTTTCTAAATTCATTATTAAACAGATTATATCTGTTGAGGACTGGGGTATGTCCGCTATGAAAGAAAGACAAATCAGTCTTACTAACTCCAGAATGAATTTCACATATTGGGATTATATCCGAGCGTTTGATGTGACATTATGTTACAATAATAACAAACATAAACATACTTGGTTTATAAAGGTATGCTCGAAAATATTCAGTGATACAATTCCTAATTGGTTTATTAAATGGTGGTCCTACCACGGTCCTACTACGCAGATTTTGCCAGCACCATTCTTGGAATTATACAAAGAATGGACTAAAGTTTCTCCAGATCTTAACCAATTATATCATGAAGATCATGTATGCTGGATAGAAAGAATAGATCAAATCTATTTTTTCATTGAATTTTCAATACCATGGATTCACAAATGGACTCCTGAAGTAGGATTCAATGAGGAAGATATTCCTTGCTTATACAGGACTTATTATAATAATTTCTGGGATAAGCTTTTAAAAATGGATCCGAAAACCAAACAATTAATTGGTCAGGAGCTTATAGACTCCATTAAAGAAAAGATTGACGAATATAAAACCATTCTTCCCAAGAAAATCATTGAAGATAATTCAGTCAGGCATATTGCTAGGAAAATCTCTTTCCAAGAAGGAGATAAAGAAAAAATGATTCAGGATTATTTGGAAGAAGTAAGAAAAAATTTACTTCAGACTATAACTCAGATAGATAAATCAGACACTTCAATGAGGAGTGAAGCCAGTAATGAACTGGACGATTCACAAAGGGCGGAGTCCGAACATATGCTGTCAGCCGCAGAATTGATGGAAGCAGAAGATTTTTTGCTGCAAATGAAGGCCTTAGAAAAAGGCAAAAACGTGAAGGAAGCAAAAACATGTGAAGACATGTGAAGAAGAGACCCACTCAACAGTAAAAACACTGTTGAAACAGTAGATTTACTGTTCAGGGACCCAGATGAGGGCCCCCTTTGTACTGTACATAGATGCTTTATGTTTTCTTATTTCTCTATATAAGTCATAGCTTAGTTTGAGGAGAGGTATCAAAAAAATTTCAGCTCTCTCTTTTGTTTTGTGTTTTAAAGTTTGTAAGTCTTTGTGTAAGCTTAGAATCTTATTCACCTTCTTATATAAATAAATAGGTCATTTATTCAGAGTTCTTTGGATCTTGAAGTCAATCATCCTTGATTAGGTAATTAATTTCTTTTAGTCTTTTATTTAGTATGTTTCTCTAGCCAGACTATGTCCGCTAAAGATTATCTATGTCGAATAACTAACTTCTCTTCTATATAGACCATGAGCGGATCGAGCTCTATTTAAATATAAAGGAATTTTAGTATGGCTTTTCGACTTGGTTAGAGATCGAGCCTGATCGAATCTAGCACTACTCTTATTGGCTTTGTCTTAGTGACTCACTTTGGCGGTAGTGGTTTTAGCCTGAAAAAATGAGTTTTGATAAGTAGGGCACTTCATACCCGGTTAGAACTGCCAGGCACATGGGCTCAATAAGTAGTAAGTATTAGATTCTGACAGGCCCTTTGCTTGGGTAAAAAGCATACCATGCAGTCTGAAAAACTATGCCAAAATTCTTGTATATTTCGATTCTTTCGCAGGCGGACTACCGCTAGCTTAAGGATGCTTGAATTGCTTGATCTTTGACTGGGCGGACTACCGCCAGGTCCTTGATCCTGTAAAGATGATATATTTAAGATAGAGGTGAACTATTCGACATAGATATTAATCTTTCACCCATGGAACTGGGAGATACAAGTACTAAAAGTACTAGACTAGAAGAGGTAGATATACCTCATAATCTTGATTTGTTAAACAAATGGACAATTCCTAAAGTCCCTATTAAAACTATATATGATTATGGTTGGTTTGATAAACTTTCTTCTAAACAATTGATAAAAACAACTGAGCAGTCTCTTGCTTTAAATTCTTCTGAACAAACTATTCGCTTGTTGAATGATCGAGATGTGATTTTTTATAAAAATCAATATAATTATTTGCATATTGGTATGGTTCAAATTGCCTTTAAACCTTTGACTCTTAAAGGGTTGCCAGAGACTTTTTTAGCAGCTCTTCGTGATGCTAGAAATTTAAATTTCAGACAGTCTCTTATGGGTTCGATAGAATCTACGGTGGCCTATGGTCCGGTTTACTTTAATACGCAACCTAATTTGCAGTTATCTCTTACTGATGCGAATATTCTCGATGCTCTAACATTAAATGTTAAAACTCATGGTTATAACTATGCTCCGAGTTCGGAACTTATTTGTTTATCATACCGAATCTATTTTAAATTATTATCCACTCTTAATCCTAGATGTAGATTGTATGATATTTCTAATCAAACTATTTTGGTGGAAACCAATTTTGCAAGGTCCAAGGTCACTACTAGAAGACCTATTAAGTGGGAAGAAATAGATTTCCCAACTTCATGGACTCTAAATTCGGTTATATCCCCAAATCGATTAAGCGATCTTTATTACTAATTACGATTTTCTCATATTTCTCAAAATCCGATGGAAGGATTAGTATCCGATTTTGAATAATAGCTACGCGCCTCATAGCGATCTTTTAATGATAGCGAGCTCATGTCCTCTTTAAGTATGAATAGACATTCTTTGTCTAGTCGCAGACTCTTACTGCAATGCACCATATTTCTCCGATTGATCCAATTTATGGTCGGCTCGAGATCGTCTTTGCCGTTACATACTATTGGTTACGATGAGAACTCGTAGTCGAAAAGGTAAGAATCGACCGAAAACCAATATAGTGCAATTGAATGATGGCCATGACAAGGATATTCCTTGACACGAAATGGAGTTTAATGTAAACGAATTTTAATGATTACACACCAAATTGATTTTAGTCGGGTTATTTGGCAAGAAAACATATTCAAAAAGAATTTTTGTGAAAAATGGAATCGGTTTAAAACTTGGTTCTTTGATGCTTATAGCAAAGAAGATTTAAATTGTATTTCTCAAGAGTTTTATGAAACTTGTGCTTTGCATAATCAAATTATGTATTTTGTTCCTTGGTTTATAACCACTTATTTACCGTTATATATTAATGTTATTGAAAGAACTTATAAAGATGGGAGTGGTAATCTGTTAAAGCTATATACCCTCCTCAGTCATCATTTGTTTTACCAAATAATACTGGTATTACTTTCTCAGCTTTTCAAAAATTTATTGATGAAGATATTGCTTCAATTAGTATTAATGAAATTAATAAATTGATTACTCAAAACAATTATTTGAGTCTTTATGTTAAAGTGTTAGGAGAGCATATAAGTTCTCTTGACAAAAAACTTGATGATTTAAATATTTTAATAAAAGATATTAAAGTGATATAGTCAAAACAAGTTTTAAAGAAAAAATTGATGTTGCTTCTACTTCAGAAAATACTCCGACAGTAGTCTCTACTTTTATTCAAAGACCGATTGAAGTTTCTGATTTTAAACCAACTTCTTTAAAAAATTTAGAAGATCTTCTAAGCAAAAATTTGCAAATCTAGACATTGGAGAACTTGCGGCTAAGAAGCTTCTTTGGATTAAAGTTTGGTCCTATGGATTTATCACAAGATATTGGTGATAAAGGACAAGTCTCTTGAGAAGTTAATAAGCTCGGGGTTATCCAAAGAAAAATAAGCGAATCTGTTATTAAACCTAGTATGAATACATACTACTATCATCGTCCAACTCCTCAAGATGTCTTAATTGAAGAAGCGGATGGAATCGGACTAATACGTCTTATAATGGTTCGAGATTTACGAATGGAATCTAGATGGGTTAACGGATCGACGATTAACCATTATGGTACATCGAATCTTGATGTATTCGACTATTTGCAGAGTGTTAAAAACAATGATAGAACTATCGCAAGATGATTATTGCGAGTTTCTGAGTCAACTTAGAGGATGGTGGGATAATTATCTTACCACCGAAGAAAGCTTGGTTATTAATGCTATAGCCGATGATGAAGGCGTTGATAACTTGGGAATGGCCTTGGTAAAAAGCAGAGAAGATCTTTGTTTATACCTTGATTCTTACTATCTTGGAACATTTCAATGGTAGATTTACCAGCCAGCACGAAACAGTAAGAACGCTGCTAAATGGTCTTAGGTGTCAAACTTTGGCTTACTTTAGATGGTATAAAGATACTTATATGAGTAGGGTTATGGAACTACCCGAAAATAAGCTTGCATATTGGAAAACAAAGTTCATTGTGGACTTCCTCCTCTTTTGCGAGCGAGTTAGAAAAACTCTAAGAGGAAATCAGATTGATATCCCTTATGCCACTTTAAGCTATGGAAAGATCATAGGAGTATGTACCCAGGAAGGATTAAACCTGTGTAATGAACTTAAAATGTCAAGACAGCTCAAGATGGATAAGCTGAAATAACGATATCAGTTGGGAGATTTTTGTGAACAATTTGGTTTACCTAATCCCACCAAAAAAGGATGATTATTACAAATCGTCAAGAAACGAAGAATCTTCGGGTAAAAGAAGAAGATCTAAGCGAAGACATAGATCTAGGGAAGATCGAGAGGCTAGAAAAAGCCATCGTAAATCTAGAAGATTTACTAAAGATAGATCGGGAAGAGATCTCTCTAAAGTAAAATGTTACAAGTGTGGTAAACTTGGGCATATTGCTCCTAACTGCAAGTTAAACAAGTTGAAAACTTTGGAACTTGAAGATGACACTTATGAAAAGGTATATAGTGCATTATACACTTGAGTTCGAAGAAGACTATGAATCAGATTCAGGTTCGAATATTGAATTATTTGATTCCTCTAATTCTGATAATAATTGTACTAATGCTTGTAATACTTGTCAGGGGGATGATTGCAATTGCGAGGAAGATGAGATTTACAAACTCCAATCGCAATTTCAAGATTTTAATTTAAATACGATTACTTACGATAATGTGATAGAACTTTTGAAAGAAGTCAGCGATAATAAACCGTGAAAAATTATTAATTTGGCTGTTTCAAATGAAACTAATACTTCAAAAATTATTGAAAAACGAAATATTGATTTAAATGAATTTCATTATGAAAGTCCCTACTCTTTAAAAGTGGTAGAAGATCGTATTGCCAAAAAACATAATTTTGTTAAAAAGGATTCCTCTTTTGATGATTTAAAAATTGAGGTTGAGAATTTGAAAAGAGAAATTAAGACTCTTAAAGCGAGGCGATTAATGCGTGATCACGTATTACTCAGTTGAGATTAATAATAATGATGAAGAACGATTTTCAAAAAATAAAGGAAAGCAGGTTGAAGGTGAAAATCTCCAGCTTGATAATCCTGATCCTAAACAAGATTTGTTTTTAGGAATGATGCAGATTGTTACAGCACATAAATGGTATATTAAATGTACTATTTTGATTGATAATAACTTTTCTACAACTATTTTGATTGATAATAACTTTTCTATAACTAACATTGCTATGATAGATAGTGGTGCAGATGTTAGCTGTATTCAGGAAGGTTTAGTACCAACTAAATACTTTCAAAAGACGACTCATTTGGTTAAATCGGCTTCCGGTCATGCTCTAGATATAGAGTATAAGTTATCAAATGTCAAGATTTGTCAGAATAAAGTCTGCATTCCTCACTTCTTCTTTCTGGTTAAAAATCAGTTAAATCCTCCAATTATATTGGGAACTCCTTTTATAAATACAATTTATCCTTTCACAGGAATCGATGCAAAAGGTTTCTCAGCAAATTACAAGGATAATGAGATTCATTATTCTTTTGTTACAGATCCGGTAACAAGAGATATTAATGCATTAATAAAAATGAAGCAGAGCCATATGGACTCATTACAATTGGAATTGTTCAGTATGAATATTGAAGATTCTATGAAATCTGCTAAGGTAAAAGAAAAGATCAAATTGATTTCTGAGCAGATGGCTATAGATATTTGTGCGAGACCATCCTAGCGCTTTTGGGATCGCAAAAGCATATTGTGACTCTTCCATATGAAGAAGGATTTGTAGAGGATGATATTCCTCTGAAATCTCGACCACTGTCAAATGAATGCGAGTTAGTAGATTTACGCAAAGCGAGATTGATAATCTATTACAAAGGGTTTGATAAAACCTTCCAAGTCTCCTTGGTCTTGCCACGATATACATGTTAATACTTGGTGAAAGGAGCAGGTGTTAGAGATTGGTGATAAATTATAAACCCTTGAATAAACACTTAAAGTGGATCGGGTATCTATTCCTAATAAAAGGGATTTATTATCTAGATTATATGATGCCAATATATTTTCAAAATTTGATTTAAAATCGGGATATTGGCAAATCTGATTTTTAAAGAACATTCTTATAGAAAGCTTTTAATGTCCCATTTGGACAATACGAATGGAATGTCATGCCATTTGGTTTGAAAAATGCCCATACGAATTTGAGAAAATAATGAATGATATTTTCAACCCTTATATGGAATTTATTATTGTCTATATTGATGACATTCTAGTATTTTCTAAAACTTTTGAATTACATATCAAACATCTTGATATTTTCAAAAAGTTGTTATACAAAATGGATTAGTTATTTCTAAACCAAAAATAAGTTTATTTCAAGCGGATGTTAGTTTTCTAGGACATCAAATTTGTCAAGGAAGATTACTCCCATTCAAAGAGCCATTGATTTCTTGACAAATTTCTGATGTTATTATAGATAGAACTCAACTCTGAGAGGTTTCTAGGGAGTTTGAATTATATTTCTCCATTCTATAAACATCTTTCTCGAGATTTAGCCCCATTATATGTGGTGAAGAAAGATAATAAGTCTCTTTGGAATGAGACTCTTACCACTTTGGTAAAGGATATTAAGCGGCGAGTGAAATCACTACCTGCTTAGCTCTAGCCAATCTGCTTGGCAAAAGATTATTGAGACAGATCGTCTAATATTGGATACGGAGGAATTCTTAAGCAGTTAATCCTCACGATAAGAAGGAATATTTGATTAGATTCCATTACGGGAAATGGAGCAAGCCCGAGAAAAAGTATCGACGTGATAGCACATGAAATGCTAACCATTGTTAAATCGTTCTCAAATTTCGGGGCGACTTATACAATCAAAAGTTTTGATAAAAAGCGCTCAATCGATCAAATTTATGTTTGACAAAGATTTTAACACGATGCTTCAAAATTAATATTCGCGGTGTGGCAACGATTAGCCCCTTTTGATTTTGATATTCGGTATAAAAGGAGTTGATAACTTCGTTACGATTTTTATCCGGGAATATATTCAATAAATTATGTTTTTAGAACTTTTTAGATGATGATACTCTCGTTTCTATATTAAGAGTGCTTAAAACACTGCTAGAGACATGAAAAATTTTATTGTCGAAATAATTATAGATGATATCATGAAGGAAGAATTTCCTCATATTCAAATAGCATACTATTCGGATGATGATTATTTATTGAATATTTTTGAATGATAACGGAAAAATGCTATGTTTGCGGGATGGATCCACCTTGGGTTCAAATCAAAGGAAGAGGAAGGGAAGAAACGCCACTAGCGGAGGTAACTATGGTTCTATGGAACTAGATCATCCTGAGGATCTTCATACGGTCGACTCAAATTCCCGAGTTATACCAGCGGGAAGAAAAAAGGTACTTAATAAAGAACGCATCTCGAGAAGAATCTTCGTCGATTCACAACAATTGGTAAGTTTGGAAGATATTCCAAAAGATAGTCCATTATACGCTCGTATGCGAGGCCTATCTAGAAGGAAAGAAGCAAAGGATACTTTTGTTTCAATAATAAAGGAGGATTGTGATGATATCAAGTCTTATGAAAAATTGCAAAAAGAGAAATGATATTTCTCTTAGAGAACTCAATTCTGAGAGAAAAGATGAACCTTGGAAAATATTTCAAAGATACCTAGTAGAGGATTATATTTCCCGGGTGAGTCATATAAGACCAGCTCTTATTACGAAGAAATCTTGATGAATACAGAAGTGTGGATTTTCAACACTTGACACAGTAATAGCCCCACGAGAAAAGTTATAGCTTTTCTAAATTCATTATTAAGCAGTTATATACATTGAGGGTGAGGTATGTCACTATGAAAGAAAGACAAATCGATCTTACTAACTCCAGAATGAATTTCACATATTGGGATTATATCCGAGCGTTTGATGTGACATTATGTTACAATAATAACAAACATAAACATACTTGGTTTATAAAGGTATGCTCGAAAATATTCAGTGATACAATTCCTAATTGGTTTATTAAATGGTGGTCCTACCACGGTCCTACTCTGTGATTTTGCGGCACCATTCTTGGAATTATACAAAGAATGGACTAAAGTTTCTCGGATCTTAAGATTATATCATGAAGATCATGTATCTTTGGATAGAAAAGATAGATCAAATCTATTTTTTCATTGAATTTTCAATACCATGGATTCACAAATGGACTCCTGAAGTAGGATTCAATGAGGAAGATATTCCTTGCTTATACAGGACTTATTATAATAATTTCTGGGATAAGCTTTTAAAAATGGATCAAAACCAAACAATTAATTGGTGGGAGCTTATAGACTCCATTAAAGAAAAGATTAGCGAATATAAAGCCATTCTTCCCAAGAAAATCATTGAAGATAATTGATCGGGCATATTGCTAGGAAAATCTCTTTCAAGAAGGAGATAAAGAAAAATGATTCAAGATTATTTGGAAGAAGTAAGAAAAATTTACTTGGACTATAACTCGAGATAGATAAATCGGACACTTCAATGAGAGTGAAGCGGTAATGAATGGGCGATTCACAAAAGCGAGTCAGAACATATCTTTGTCGACCACGAAATTGATGGGCCGAGAAGATTTTTTGCTGCAAATGAAGGCCTTAGAAAAAGGCAAAAACGTGAAGGAAGCAAAAACATGTGAAGAAGAGACCCACTCAACAGTAAAAACACTGTTGAAACAGTAGATTTACTGTTCAGGGACCCAGATGAGGGCCCTCTTTGTACTGTACATAGATGCATTATGTTTTCTTATTTCTCTATATAAGTCATAGATTAGTGTGAGGAGAGGCATCAGAAAAATTTCAGCTCTCTCTTTTGTTTTGTGTTTTAAAGTTTGTAAGTCTTTGTGTAAGCTTGCCGGAGTACTGTTCCGACCTTCATATATAAATAAATCGGTCAGTTATTCAGAGTTCTTTGGATCTTGAAGACAATCATCCTTTATAAGGTAATTAATTTCTTTTAGTCTTTTATTTAGTATGTTTCTCCTAGCCAGGACTATGTCCGGCTAAAGATTATCTATGTCGAATAACTAACTTCTCTTCTATATAGACCATGAACGGATCTGAGCTCTATTTAAATATAAAGGAAATACCATCTTTACAGGATCAAGGACCTGGCGGTAGTCCGCCCAGTCAAAGATCAAGCAATTCAAGCATCCTTAAGCTAGCGGTAGTCCGCCTGCGAAAGAATCGAAATATACAAGAATTTTGGCATAGTTTTGATCGCATGGTATGCTTTTTACCCAAGCAAACTGTCAGAATCTAATACTTACTACTTATTGAGCCATGTGCTGCGATTCTAACCGGGTATGAAGTGCCCTACTTATCAAAACTCATTTTTTCAGGCTAAAACCACGGCTGGCCAGGCGGAGTCACTAAGACAAAGCCAATAAGAGTAGTGCTAGATTCGACTGTGCCTCGATCTCGGAACCAAGTCGAAAAGCCATACTAAAATTCCTTTATATTTAAATAGAGCTCGAATCCGTTCATGGTCTATATAGAAGAAGTTAGTTATTCGACATAGATAATCTTTAGCGGACATAGTCTGGCTAGAGAAACATACTAAATAAAAGAATAAAAGAAATTAATTACCTTATAAAGGATGATTGTCTTCAAGATCCAAAGAACTCTGAATAACTGACCGATTTATTTATATATGAAGGTCGGAACAGTACTCCGGCAAGCTTACACAAAGACTTACAAACTTTAAAACACAAAACAAAAGAGAGAGCTGAAATTTTTACGATGCCTCTCCTCACACTAATCTATGACTTATATAGAGAAATAAGAAAACATAAAGCATCTATGTGCGATACAAAGAGGGCCCTCATCCAGGTCACGAACAAGAAATCTTGTTTCAACGATGTTTTCTTGTTGAGTGGGTCTCTTCTTCACATGTCTTCACATGTTTTTGCTTCCTTCACGTTTTGCCTTTTCTAAGGCCTTCATTTGCAAAGAAAATCTTACTGCCCATCAATTCTGCGGCGACGATATGTTCGACTCGCCTTTTGTGAATCGTCGGTTCATTACCGCTTCACTCATTGAAGTGTCTGATTTATCTATCTGAGTTATAGTCTGAAGTAAATTTTTTCTTACTTCTTCCAAATAATCTTGAATCATTTTTTCTTTATCTCCTTCTTGGAAAGAGATTTTCCTAGCAATATGCCTGACTGAATTATCTTCAATGATTTTCTTGGGAAGAATGGCTTTATATTCGTCAATCTTTTCTTTAATGGAGTCTATAAGCTCCTGACCAATTAATTGTTTGGTTTTCGGATCCATTTTTAAAAACTTATCCCAGAAATTATTATAATAAGTCCTGTATAAGCAAGGAATATCTTCCTCATTGAATCCTACTTCAGGAGTCCATTTGTGAATCTATGGTATTGAAAATTCAATGAAAGAATAGATTTGATCTATTTTTTCTATCCAGCATACATGATCTTCATGATATAATCGGTTAAGATCTGGAGAAACTTTAGTCCATTCTTTATATAATTCCAAGAATGGTGCTGGCAAAATCTGCGTAGTAGGACCGTGGTAGGACCACCATTTAATAAACCAATTAGGAATTGTATTACTGAATATTTTAGAGCATACCTTTATAAACCAAGTATGTTTATGTTTGTTATTATTGTAACATAATGTCACATCAAACGCTCGGATATAATCCCAATATGTGAAATTCATTCTGGAGTTAGTAAGACTGATTTGTCTTTCTTTCATAGTGGACATACCCCAGTCCTCAACAGATATAATCTGTTTAATAATGAATTTAGAAAAGCTATAACTTTTCTCGTGGGGGCTATTACCTGTGTTGAAGTGTTGAAAATCCACACTTCCTGTATTCATCAAGATTTCTTCGTAATAAGAGCGGGTCTTATATGACTCACCTGGGAAATATAATCCCTCTACTAGGTATCTTTGAAATATTTTCCAAGGTTCATCTTTTCTCTCAGAATTGAGTTCTCTAAGAGAAATATCATTTCTCTTTTGCAATTTTTCATAAGACTTGATATCATCACAATCCTCCTTTATTATTGAAACAAAAGTATCCTTTTGCTTCTTTCCTTCTAGATAGGCCTGCATATGAGCGTATAATGGACTATCTTTTGGAATATCTTCCAAACTTACCAATTGTTGTGAACTGGACGAAGATTCTTCTTGAGATGCGGTTCTTTTATTAAGTACCTTTTTTCTTCCCGTTGGTATAACCTGGGAATTTGAGTCAGATCTGTATGAAGATCCTTGTGATGATCTAGTTCCATAGGAACCATAGTTACCTCTGCTAGGGGCTGTTCTTCCCCTTCCTCTTCCTTTGATTTGAACCCAAGGTGGATCCATCCTGCAAACATAGCATTTTTCCGTTATCATTCTGAAAAATATTCGAATAAATAATCATCATCTGAATAGTATGCTATTTGAATATGAGGAAATTCTTCCTTCATGATATCATCTATAATTATTTCGACAATAAAATTTTTCATGTCTCTAGGCAGGGTTTTAAGCACTCTTAATATAGAAATGAGAGTATCATCATCTAAAAAAGTTCTAAAAAACATAATTTATTGAATATATTCCCTGGATAAAAAATCAGGTAACGAGTTATCAACTCCCTTTTTATACTGAATATCAAAATCAAAAGGGGCTAACTGTGCTTGCCACCTGGCGAATATTAATTTTGAAGCATCGTGCTTAAAATCTTTGTCAAACATAAATTTGACTGATTGAGCGTCAGTTTTTATCAAAAACTTTTGGTTGTATAAGTCGTCCTGAAATTTGAGAACGCATTTAACAATGGTTAGCATTTCATGTGCTACTGTCGCATACTTTTTCTGGGCTTCGTTCCATTTCCCAGAATGGAATCTAATCAAATATTCCTTCTTATCGTGAGGATTAATCTGTTTAAGAATTCCTCCGTATCCAATATTAGACGCATCTGTCTCAATAATCTTTTGCCAAGCAGGATTGGCTAGAGCTAAGCAGGGTAGTGATTTCACTCGCCGCTTAATATCCTTTACCAAAGTGGTAAGAGTCTCATTCCAAAGAGACTTATTATCTTTCTTCAGCCTGTCATATAATGGGGCTAAATCTCGAGAAAGATGTTTATAGAATGGAGAAATATAATTCAAACTCCCTAGAAACCTCTGTAGTTGAGTTCTATCTGTAATAACATCGTGAAATTTGTCAAGAAAATCAATGGCTCTTTGAATGGGAGTAATCTTCCCTTGACAAATTTGATGTCCTAGAAACGAACATCTGTTTGAAATAAACTCATTTTTGGTTTAGAAATAACTAATCCATTTTGTATAACAACTTTTTTGAAAATATCAAGATGTTTGATATGTAATTCAAAAGTTTTAGAAAATACTAGAATGTCATCAATATAGACAATAATAAATTCCATATAAGGGTTGAAAATATCATTCATTATTTTCAAATTCGAAGGGCATTTTTCAAACCAAATGGCATGACATTCCATTCGTATTGTCCAAATGGGACATTAAAAGCAGTTCTATAAGAATGTTCTTTAAAAATCTGTATTTGCCAATATCCTGATTTTAAATCAAATTTTGAAAATATATTGGCATCATATAATCTAGATAATAAATCCCTTTTATTAGGAATAGGATACGATCCACTTTAAGTGTTTATTCAAGGGTTTATAATTTATCACCAATCTCGAACACCTCGTTCCTTTCACCAAGTTATTAACATGTATATCGTGCAAGACCAAGGAGACTTGGAAGGTTTTATCAAACCCTTTTGTAATAGATTATCAATCTCGCGTAAATCTACTAACTCGTGATTCATTTGACAGTGGTCGAGATTTCGTAGGAATATCATCCTCTACAAATCCTTCTTCATATGGAAGAGTCACAATATGCTTTTTGCGATCCCAAAAAGCGCTAGGATGGTCTGCACAAATATCTATAGCCATCTGCTCAGAAATCAATTTGATCTTTTCTTTTACCTTAGCAGATTTCATAGAATCTTCAATATTCATACTGAACAATTCCAATTGTAATGAGTCCATATGGCTCTGCTTCATTTTTATTAATGCATTAATATCTCTTGTTACCGGATCTGTAACAAAAGAATAATGAATCTCATTATCCTTGTAATTTGCTGAGAAACCTTTTGCATCGATTCCTGTGAAAGGATAAATTGCATTTATAAAAGGAGTTCCCAATATAATTGGAGGATTTAACTGATTTTTAACCAGAAAGAAGAAGTGAGGAATGCAGACTTTATTCTGACAAATCTTGACATTTGATAACTTATACTCTATATCTAGAGCATGACCGGAAGCCGATTTAACCAAATGAGTCGTCTTTTGAAAGTATTTAGTTGGTACTAAACCTTCCTGAATACAGCTAACATCTGCACCACTATCTATCATAGCAATGTTAGTTATAGAAAAGTTATTATCAATCAAAATAGTACATTTAATATACCATTTATGTGCTGTAACAATCTGCATCATTCCTAAAAACAAATCTTGTTTAGGATCAGGATTATCAAGCTGGAGATTTTCACCTTCAACCTGCTTTCCTTTATTTTTTGAAAATCGTTCTTCATCATTATTATTAATCTCAATCTGAGTAATACGGTGATCACAGATTAACTGGCTCTGTTTAAGAGTCTTAATTTCTCTTTTCAAATTCTCAACCTCAATTTTTAAATCATCAAAAGAGGAATCCTTTTTAACAAAATTATGTTTTTTGGCAATACGATCTTCTACCACTTTTAAAGAGTAGGGACTATCATAATGAAATTCATTTAAATCAGTATTTCGTTTTTCAATAATTTTTGAAGTACTAGTTTCATTTGAAACAGCCAAATTAATAATTTTTTCACGGCCTATTATCAGTGACTTCTTTCAAAAGTTCTATCACATTATCAGAAGTAATCGTATTTAAATTAAAATCTTGAAATTGCGATTGGAGTTTGTAAATCTCATCTTCCTCGCAATTGCAATCATCCCCCTGACAAGTATTACAAGCATTAGTACAATTATTATCAGAATTAGAGGAATCAAATAATTCGATATTCGAACCTGAATCTGATTCATAGTCTTCTTCAACTCAAGTGTATAATGCACTATATACCTTTTCATAAGTGTCATCTTCAAGTTCCAAAGTTTTCAACTTGTTTAACTTGCAGTTAGGAGCAATATGCCCAAGTTTACCACACTTGTAACATTTTACTTTAGAAAGATCTCTTCCCGATCTATCTTTAGTAAATCTTCTAGATTTACGATGGCTTTTCTAGCCTCTCGATCTTCCCTAGATCTATGTCTTCGCTTAGATCTTCTTTCTTTACCCGAAGATTCTTCGTTTCTTGACGATTTGTAATAATCATCCTTTTTTGGTGTGGGATTAGGTACACCAAATTGTTCACAAAAATCTCCCAACTGAGATCGTTCTTTCAGCTTATCCATCTTGAGCTGTCTTGACATTTTAAGTTCATTGCATGTGTTTAATCCTTCCCGTACATACTCCTATGATCTTTCCATAGCTTAAAGTGGCATAAGGGATATCAATCGATTTCCTCTTAGAGTTTTTCTAACTCGCTCGCAAAAAGAGGAGGAAGTCCACAATGAACTTTGTTTTCCAATATGCAAGCTTATTTTCGGTAGTTCCATAACCCTACTCATATAAGTATCTTTATACCATCTAAAGTAAGCCAAAGTTTGACACCTAAGACCATTGAGCGGCGTTTCATCGCTTCGCGGGCCGTAAATCTACCATTGAAATGTTCCAAGATAGTAAGAATCAAGGTATAAACAACATCTTCTCTGTTTTTTACCAAGGCCATTCCCAAGTTATCAACGCCTTCATCATCGGCTATAGCATTAATAACCGAAGCTTTCTCTTCGGTGGTAAGATAATTATCCCACCATCCTCTAAGTTGACCAGAAACTCGCAATAATCATCTTGCGTATAGTTCTATCATTGTTTTTAACACTCTTGCAAATAGTCGAATACATCAAGATTCGATGTACCATAATGGTTAATCGTCGATCCGTTAACCCATCTAGATTCCATTCGTAAATCTCGAAACCATTATAAGACGTATTAGTCTGATTCCAGTCCCGTTCTTCAATTAAGACATCTTGAGGAGTTGGACGATGATAGTAGTATGTATTCATACTAGGTTTAATAATAAGATTCTGCTATTTTTCTTGGATAACCCCTGAGCTTATTAACTTCAAGAGACTTGTCCTTTATCACCAACATCTTGTGATAAATCCATAGGACCAAACTTTAATCCAAAGAAGCTTCTTAGCCGCAAGTTCTCCAATGTCTAGATTTGCAAATTTTTAGAAGATCTTCTAAATTTTTTAAAGAAGTTGGTTTAAAATCGAAACTTCAATCGGTCTTTGAATAAAAGTAGAGACTCATTTGAGTATTTTCCAAGTAGAAGCAACATCACTTTTTCTTTAAAACTTGTTTTGACTATATCACCTTAATATCTTTTATTAAAATAGTTAAATCATCAAGTTTTTTGTCAAGAGAACTTATATGCTCTCCTAACACTTTAACATAAAGACTCAAATAATTGTTTTGAGTAATCAATTTATTAATTTCATTAATACTAATTGAAGCAATATCTTCATCAATAAATTTTTGAAAAGCTGAGAAAGTAATACCAGTATTATTTGGTAAAACAAATGATGACTGAGGAGGGTATATAGCTTTTAACAGATTACCACTCCCATCTTTATAAGTTCTTTCAATAACATTAATATATAACGGTAAATAAGTGGTTATAAACCAAGGAACAAAATACATAATTTGATTATGCAAAGCACAAGTTTCATAAAACTCTTGAGAAATACAATTTAAATCTTCTTTGTTATAAGCATCAAAGAACCAAGTTTTAAACCGATTCCATTTTTCAAAAATTCTTTTTGAATATGTTTTCTTGCCAAATAACTCGACTAAAATCAATTTGGTGTGTAATCATTAAAATTCGCTTACATTAAACTCCATTTCGTGTCAAGGAATATCCTTGTCATGGCCATCATTCAATTGCACTATATTGGTTTTCGTCGATTCTTACCTTTTCGACCACGAGTTCTCATCGTAACCAATAGTATGTAACGGCAAAGACGATCTCGAGCTGGACCATAAATTGGATCAATCGGAGAAATATGGTGCATTGCAGGCACGAGTCTGCGACTAGACAAAGATTGTCTATTCATACTTAAAGAGGACATGAGCCTGCTATCATTAAAAGACTGCCTATGAGGCGCGTAGCTATTATTATTATTATTATTATTATTATTATTATTATTATTATTATTATTATTATTATTATTATTATTATTATTATTATTATTATTATTATTATTATTATTATTATTATTATTATTATTATTATTATTATTATTATTATTATTATTATCATTATTATTATTATTATTATTATTATTATTATTATTATTATTATTATTATTATTATTATTATTATTATCATTATTATTATTATTATTATTATTATTATTATTATTATTATTATTATTATTATTATTATTATTATTATTATTATTATTATTATTATTATTATTATTATTATTATTATTATTATTATTATTATTATAATTATTATTATTATTATTATTATTATTATTATTATTATTATTATTATAGTCACAATGCTTTGGTAAAGAATATAAAGCTTCGTGTTCAATCTTTACCTTGTTTAACACTTGCTAACCCTACTTGGCAAAAGATTGTTGAGACGGATGCGTCTAATATTGCTTATGGGGGGGGTATTAAAAAAAATCAATCTCCACGATAAAACTGAATACTTAATTAGATTTCATTCAGGAAAATGGAGCGATGCTCCAAAAAAATATGCTATGGTGGCTCATAAAATGCTAACCATCGTCAAATGTGTATTAAAATTTCAAGATGACTTATATAATCAAAGGTTTTTGATAAAAACTGATGCACAATCAGTGAAATATATGTTTGATAAAGACTTTAAACATGATGCATCAAAGTTAATATTTGCTAGGTGGCACGCCCAGTTAGCTCCTTTTGATTTTGATATTCATTATAAAAAGGGGAGTGATAACTCTCTTCCGAATTTCTTATCCAGAGAATACTTGTCTTCACAATGAATTTCTTATCTCCTTTCTTCACAAAAAAAACTTTAGTTACTATCTTAAAGATAGTTCCTCTCAATCGAGATATGCAGGAAGAAATCCTATGGAAAATCATAGATGACATGCTAAGAGATGTCTACGCTATTCATATGATAGAGGAAATCATCAATTTTGACGATGAATTATATTATTATAACAATTATTATGCTTTCGAATAAAACTAAGTGTTTTTTTTGTATGATGAACCCTCCTTGGGTGACCAAGGTCAGAGAAAAAGGCGGTTATATCAGAGGAAAGGGTAGATTATCCTCGGGATCTTCAGGATCGTCATACGGATCCTATTCATCCAGCTCCCCAATTATACAAAGAGGAGGGATGAGCTTGGTTAATTTAAGAAGCTCTCAAAAAGAAGTTTCTTCTTCTATACATCTGGAAGATATTCCAAATATAATCCATTATATGCACAATTACAGGAATATCTATCCCAAAAGCAGAGTGATACCTTTGCGTCTGTAGCAAAAGAAGATATTGATGATATCAAGTCTTACGAAAAGGTAGCCAAAAAAGAAATGCTATTTCTTTTAGAAAACTCTGAGATTCAGAGAAAAGAAGAACCCTGGAAGATATTCCAGCGTTATTTGATTAACGGACTATATTTCCCAGGTGAGTCATACAAAACACACTCCTATTATGAGACTATTTTGATGAATACTGGTAGTGTTGAATTTTAGCACTTCTCAGGTTACAACACCAACGAGAACGTTTATAACTTCTCAAAAATGATTATAAAAGAGATTATATCTATCGAAGATTGGGGTATTTCCTCAATGAAAGAAAGGCAGATCAGCCTCAACAAGATCCCTACGAATTTTACCTATTGGGATTATATTAATGCTTTTAATAAAGTCCTCTACTACAATAATGAGAGGCATAAGCATACTTGGTTTATTAAGATTTGTGCAAAGATATTTGCCGAGTCAATCCCTAATTGGTTCTTTTGTAAACTGGTGGTCATACCACGGTCCAACGGCAGAGATTTTTCCTGACCTCTTTTTAAAATTATACAGGGAATGGGTTAAGGTTTCGCCAGACCTTAATAAGTTATACCACGCAGATCATATCTGTTATATGGAACAAATTGAACAAATCTATTTTTTCATAGAATTTTCTATTCCCTAGATTCATAAATGGACACCGAAAGTAGGTTTTACCGAAGAACAAATTCCCTATTTATATCGAACTTATTATAATAACTTCTGGGATAAACTAATGAAGAAAGATCCCAAAACAAAGTCCTTATACGGGCAAGAACTTCTAGACCTTATTTCCCAGACAATCTGTGATTATAGTGTTCTCCTCACAAGGGATAGTTGCTGATAGCTCCGTTAAGCATATGGCCAGAAGAATTTCCAACCAAGAAGAAATGATTAATAATTATTTAGACGAAGTCAGAAGGAATCTACTCCTCAATATCACTCATTACGCAAAATCAGACACTTCTATGAGAAGTGAAACGAGTGATGATATTCACGATGATAATCAAGAGGCTCAACCATTTGAGCCAGAAGAACCAGCTTCGAAAGATGTGCTGACAAAGATGGAAGAATTCCTCCGAGAAATAAAAAAGAAGGACAAAATGTGAAGATTATCTTCAACAGTAAAAGTCACTACCAACAATAGATACACTGTTGATCTATAGTAGATATATTGTTCTAGGGCCCATTGATAGGGACCCATTACTGTAGATAGATTCCTTTTATTTTTCTATAAATAAGTTTCATTTGTAGCTTATAAGGGACAGGTTTTAGAAAACCCTCTCGACTATTCTCTCTTCTCTCTATTGTAAAGCTTTTTACTTTGAAGTTTGTAAGATCGCCGGATACTTACCGGAGTTAGTTGTTAATAAAGTGTATAGTTCTCACAGGCCCTGGTGTTGGCCTTTGTCACAAGGTACTTTCATTCTTCCTTTCTTTTACTTTCTATTTCTCCGATCTAGAGGTACGACTATGTCTGGCTAAAAGAATCATGTCTATGTCGGATATCTAACTTTGATTTTATATCTACCATGAAAGATCTAGACTTTATCTAAATATAAATAAATTTCTATATGATTTCTTGACTTGGTTCCGAGATGGTGGTACAGTCAGATTTGATGCAATACGTTGTTGGCTTTGTCTTAGTGACTCCGTCTAGTCAGCCATGGTTCTAAGCCCATTAAGGAGTTGAAAAGGGCGCTCTATACCCGGTTAGAACTGCTAGACACATGGGCTCAATAACAATACGTATTTGAATCTTGACAGACTCTTTGCTTGGGTAAAAGGATTAGATCCTTCCATACAGTCATAAAACTATATAAAAATTTGCATGTATTTTGATTCGGATTTATTCCTTGAATTCGGATGTTGACAAGCTAGATTGAAGATGACCACGCGAACTACCCCCGGTCTTCGGAGATCTTCAACGAAACCAGGATCTCCAAAGACAGGCGGTTGGATCATTAGAGGAGGATCCTCCGCTTGAAGAAATCAATTGTGGTGTGGGAAAAGAAATTGATTTATTTGGTATTGGGCATATCGTGCTTGTGCTCGTATTTTGTGATGAGTTAAATAAAAAATTGATGGGATTTTCTTCCTCCAGTCCGTCATCTAGCAAACGACGTCCAGTACTACCTCAATTTCAACTTCTAGTTCTAGGTTTTCAAATTCAAATTTAATAAATCAAATCGAACCAAATCGAATTAATTTGATTTGGTGTTTGGTACAACAAATTCGATAACCAAAAACTAAAATATTGAAATAATAAAAATGAAATTGAACCGAATTACCCAATGTCGGTTCTAATAGTCATGGATTTCATAGTGGGACTACCTAAGAACTTGGGGAAGTATGACTTAGTTTGTCATTGTAGATCAGTTGACAAAATTAGTCCACTCTATTCTAGTCACATTGGATTACATCTCTCAACAGTTGGCTAAGATTTATGTCAAGGAAATAGTAATGTTGCACGAGGTGCCCCTTTCTATCATTGCAGATCGTGACACTTAGTTTACCACTCAGTTTTGAGGTAAGTTGCTTTAGGTGTTGGTCACTCAAATCACTTTCAACACAACCTTTAATCCACAGATTGATGGTCAGTCAGAGAGAACAATTAAGGTATTGGAAGATATGTTGAAAGCATGTGCGATTGACTTTGGGGGCCGTTGGGATCAGTTTTTGCCCTTATGTGAGTTCTCTTATAATAACGGTTATCGCTCCAAAATTAATATGCCACCATTTGAGACACTCTATTGGAGGGGATGCACATAATTCATAGGGTGGTTTGAGGTTGGTGATGTAAAACCTTTGGGTGTTGATTTGGTTAAGGAAGTCCAGAAAAGGGTGAGTGGCATTCAAGTTGGCAGCCCAAAGTAGGCAGAAAGAGTATGCGGATCGCAAGGTAAGGGACATGACATTTCAAGTTGGTGATTAAGTTCTATTGAAGGTGTCACCTATGAAAGGAGTCATGAGGTTTGGTAAAAAGTATAATCTTAGCCCTTGCAACATTGATTTTTGACGGTGTAGGGCCAGTGGATTACAAGTTAACACTACCACAGTTTTTCATGTGTCTATGTTAAAGAATTACCATGGGATGGGTATTATATCGTCAAGTGAGACTCAATAGTATTGGACAAAGACTTACATATGAAGAGGAACCGGTTGTGATTCTTTATCGGGATATCCAAAAGTGGAGGAAAAAGAAGATAAATTAGTAAAGGTCTAGTGGAAACATCGTCCGGTTGAGAAAGCTACTTGAGAGCGAGAGTGACATGTGATACAAGTACCCTCAATTGTTTGAGGATTAAGGTACTACCCTCTTTTCTATTTTAGCCATTTTTTCTTGTTTGATCACTCGGAGACGAGCGATGATTAAATTGGTATCTATTGTAATGACCCATCCTGATCGCTATGAGTAGACTAATGGTCAAAGAAATCGGGCCAGGAAATTTTCCATATAGTGACAATTTTTTTTAGGTTAGGCCAGTCTCAGGCGGAATCTGGGCAAGGTGAGGTCTAGCGCCATATGGGAATGGGTGTGATGATATGTCTAGGCTTGGCTGATATTTCTTGTAGCAAAGACATTAAGAAACTCATAGGACTTTACGGAATCGAATTCTGGTGAGTAGAACTCCCGAAAGTGACCTTAGTGAGAAAAGGATAGTTTCAATGTCAAGGAAAGAATATATGTTTTGAAAAGGGAACTTTTCAGGGGTTTCCGAGCTGCAGCACTTCAAAGGACATCTTTATGTCATATTTCAAAAATATTTATATTAAAGTTACATCAAAATATAATCATCAAGCAGTGTAATACGTTTAATAAAAGAAAGTTTTAAGTGAGTTACCAGAGAGTATAGGTTGGAGCATGTTGATGAAGAGGACTAGACACTAGTACCAATACAGGAGTGAAGTCATATACCATCTTTTGTACTTTGACATTATCTGTGAAAAAAAGTGGATATTGGTTTCGTATACCATTTTGGGGTTAGATAATTATAAGTTTTAGTTTTTGCATTTAAATTTCTATAATCTATCACCATCCTACTTTTCCCTCTTTTTTGTTCACTATGTTTGTTAACTATAAAGGCTGGACTAGTATGTTTACTATTACTTTCTTGTATGTATCCTTTTTCTAATAATTCTGTTATATGCATTGTAAATTTTGTTAAATCATTAAAATTATATTTTAAGGGTTTCTGGGTTATTATACTATTTAGGTCTATTAATTCTATTTTTACAGTTGTTTTATGCTTATTCCATCCTTTTAATGGATCTTCACTATACAATTGTTCTAATTTAGCTTTTATTGGGTTTAATTTATCTATCGTGAATACTATGTATTCTATCTCGTTAGTATTAATTGGCATGTTTTCTAGCTTTTGTGTAATATTTTCACTTCCTTTTATCCATTCTGTAGGTTTTCGTATTTTATTTGTTACTCTTTTAGCTCCTACTTTATGATTACATGGTGTTGTTATCCACCAGTGAGTTTTGGTTATTATATGTGGATAATATTTTTCTAAAAATGGTATTCCTAAGATCATATCTTTTGTAGGTAAATCATAATTATATATTTCATCTATTTTAAGTATCTTATCCCATATTTGTATTTTTACATCTTTTGTTTTATAATGTATTAAACTCCCTTCATTATTAAATCCTTTTACTACTATAGGTGTTTTTAATTTTATCCACCTATCTTTTGGTAAACAGTTATATTTGCATATGTTAATTTCTGCTTCTGTATCTATCATTGGTGTATAATATCTATTATAGTATCCTTCTACTATTATCTTCATAAGTACATGTATTTTCATAATATTATTCTTTTTATCCTTATTTTTTTTATTATTATAGGTGATTGTTAAATAAGTAGGTTCTATTTTATAAGGTTGTACTTCTTCTAGCCATTTTAATCCTAATATGATATCTGCTTGTTGTTCTTATCTAATTTCTAATTTTATTTTCATAGGTATGTCTGCTATTATTATATCTTTTTCTATTTCTAATTGAGCTACTATTACTGCTGGTAGATCTAAGCACTTTTGTTTTGTTACTTTGTTCATTTCCATTTCTTCTTTATTTAATAAGTTATTTATTATATAATTATTTTCTTGTTTTGTATTTATTAACATTAAATGTTCTTTTCCTTCTATTATTCCTATTATGTAGTATTTGTTAGGGATTATATCATATGCTAACTTTTTTGTGTATTCTCTTTGTAGGTCATGTTTAATTTTTCTAGCTCTTCCTATTCGTTCTTCTATTATATCTAAATTTTGACCAGTGTTTGTTTCCTTGTATGAGTAGTTATTATTATCTATTATCTTAACAAACTGCTCAAATGGGGTTTCTATTTTTATTCCGTTTATTTTACTTTTTGCAGTTATTTTGTGTTTGGTAGTTAATACATATAAATTTTTATATCTAGTTGTACATATTTTAGTTCCTGGGGCTAAAGTAATTCCATTAATTTTCCAATATAGTACTAATGTTTTATCTATATTTTGGTCTGTTAATGCTACTGAATAATTGGTATTAACTGTGAATTTAAATTTTTGGTAGATTAAATTTCCTTTTACAGCTGTTATTACACTTTTTTCTATAGGTTCTAGTATTCTATCATCTGCTATATATATCTCTATTGGGGTATCTATGCCTTCCTTAAAATAGGCTTTTATTAGTATTTCTATTCCTCCTAAATGTACATATTTAATTTGATCTTTACTTTTTATTTTTTGTACCTCCTTATTTAATTCTCTTTTATTTATAATTGGTACCTCAGCTTTCCCTTGGGTATATTTACAATCTATAATATGTTCTTTCTGGCTAATTATATAAAATTCCTCTTTATTTCTTTTAAAAGGGTTTTTTATTAATGGCATAATAAATATTTTTTCTACACTTAAATCAATTTCTTTTCCTTTTACCTTTTCAAAAATATTATTATCAAAAATTATTTTTTGTTCAGAATAATCATCTGTTGTATATTCTTCTTGTATTATTTGTATGTTTTCTTCAGTCATCTAATTGTTCTATTTCATTATCTGTTTGGTATTCTTCTTCATTATCAGATATTTCATAAATACTATCATCACTTTTTAATTCATAATCGATATATTCTAATTGTAAGCAAATTTCTTCTTCTATAATTATTTCTGATATTTGTTTCTTATTTGGAGTTTTTGGTATTTTACAATCTTTTGCTATATGTCCTAATTTTCCACAATTGTAGCATTTACATTCACTAATATTTTTCTTTTTTCTATATGGTCGTTTTGATTTTGTAAAATATCATTTTCTCGGATTTCTGTATTTATGTTTTGTTTTCGTATATTTTTTTAATCTTCTCTTTTTATGTTTTTTATAATATTGTTCATCGCATCCAAATTGCGGTGCTACTTTATCTTTACAACATGCTAAATTTTTTATTATTGTTTGCGGTGCTACTTTATCTTTACAACATGCTAAATTTTTTATTATTGTTTTCTCCATTTTTATATCTTCTCTATATTGTTCACACATACTTGCATATCATTGTTTTACGAATTTTATCCTAGCTCCTAATGTATCTTGTAATCCTGTTTCTGCCCATGTTTTTATTATTTTTGAACTAAATGGTTCTGGTAATTTTGTAAAATATAGGTGTCTTATTCCTAGACTTTCTTGTGTATTATAGACTCCTTTATAATAATATTCTTTGTATGCACAAGTATATTCGTCTAAATAACACATGTTACATATTCCTAATTTATTCATTAAATTTCTGTTTATAATTTTATCTTTATTTCGTTCTTCTTCTTCTGTGGTCATACTACTAAATTCATTTCTTATAGTTGTTTCATATTTATAGAGTATATCCATTACTGATGTTGTTTCTTTAGCTTGTATATCTTTACTTGATCTTAATGTCTTTTTACTTTCTTCTTCTAGATTTAAAAACCATAATTTTACTTCTTCTATAAATGTTCTTTCTATGTATCCTGGTACTTCTGTCATGTTAATTTTATTATCTATTATTTGTTTTGCTATATAACCTATCCATAATTGTATGGTTTGATTTATATCTACTACACAGTTTAAGTTTAAGTATTCAGGTTGTCCATTTATTTGTTTAGGGTTCCATTTTTTTATATTTAATCTTTTGTTCCATAAGGTTTCATATCTATCTGAACTTGTATAATCTCGTGTATATGTCTGTGGCCTTTCATGTTTTTGATATGTTCTTGTTGTACTAGTAATAGGTTCTGCTGTTTCCTTCATTTTTTCATCATAATTTATTTCTACTTCCGTGTTGTCTATTAGTTTGTTATTTTCCATGATTTCTGTATATGTTTCACTTATTTCTGAAGTTTGATCTATTTCCATATTTTCTTCTTCTATAGTTTCTATACTTAATTCATTTTTAATTTGGTTTTCTGTGTCATTCTTTTTTGTCATTTTTTCTTTATATTTTTGTATTTCTGTTAATAATTTATTTTCCTCTTCTTGGTTGTACTGTTTCTCATATATTTCTTTTAATACTTGTAATTCTTTCTCTAATTCTTTTATTCTATCATTTTTTGTGTTTGTTATTTGTTGTATTTTTTCTAATTCTTTCTTTCTGTCTAATTCATCATTTTCCTTTGCTATTCTTATCATAGCTGCCAAACTATGTTCTAATTTTAATTCTTCCTTTTCTAACATTAAATATAATTGGTCTCCTATTTTTTTATACCTTCTGCCTAAATTTGAGAAAATTATTTTTATTTTTAATCCATCATAATGATGGTGATAGATTATAGAAATTTAAATGCAAAAACTAAAACTTATAATTATCCAATCCCAAATAAAATATTAAAAATAAGACAGATACAAGGATATAATTATTTTAGTAAATTTGACTGCAAATCAGGATTTTACCACCTAAAATTAGAAGACGACTCTAAAAAATTAACAGCATTCACAGTACCCCAAGGATTTTATGAATGGAATGTATTACCATTTGGATATAAAAATGCACCAGGAAGATTTCAACATTTTATGGATACTTATTTCACAAAACTACATAATTGCATAATATACATAGATGATATATTATTATACTCAAGAACATATGATGAACATATAGAATTATTAGAAAATTTTATAAACATAGTAGAAGAATCAGGAATAAGTTTAAGCAAAAATAAAGCAGAAATTATGAAAAATCAAATAGAATTCTTAGGAATACAAAGAGATAAAGATGGAATAAAAATGCAGCAGCACATCGTACAAAAAATTATAAACTCAGAAGAAATATTAGATACAAAGAAGAAATTACAATCCTTTTTAGGATTAGTAAACCAAGTAAGAGAATACATACCTAAATTAGCAGAATATTTAAAACCACTACAAAGGAAATTGAAGAAAGATATTGAATATAATTATGACGAAATAGATAAAAGACAAGTACGAAAGATAAAAGAGCAATGTAGAAAACTACCAAAGTTATGTTTTCCAGATGAAAATAAAAAATTCGATTATATAGTAGAATCAGAAGCAAGTGAAAATAATTATGGCGGAGTATTAAAATACAAATATAAAAATAAGAAAATAGAACATCACTGTAGATATTACTCAGGAACATTTACGGAAACAGAAGGTAAATGGGAAATTAACAGAAAAGAATTATTTGCATTATATAAATGTTTACTAGCATTTGAACCATACATTGTATATAATAAATTTATTGTCAGAACAGATAATACGCAAGTTAAATGGTGGTTAACACGAAAGGTACAAGACTCAGTTACTACAAAAGAAATAAGAAGACTAGTATTAAATATTTTAAATTTCTCTTTTACTATTGAAGTAATTAAGACTGACAAGAATATGATTGCAGATTACTTATCAAGACAAGGCAGTACAAACAGACTTTGAGGAGAAAATTACAAATACAATACTTATGAATGAACTATTGGAACAAATTACGATGCTCAACAATAGAGTATCACTTATGGAAAAAAGATATGTGGAGAAGGACCACGATAAACAACCAGAACTAATAGTGCAGTCGGAGCACTTTAAACAACCAGATCTAGAAGGTGACGTTGGAAAACACCAAAAAACCCAAGTTACTAACGATTTAAATAATATTGCAGGTACATCTATGGGAACTACAAAGGAATCATTTACATTGGTGACAAAAAGAAAAAACTATAATTTGAATAAGGTATTTGAAAAACCTTATGACCCACCTCATATAAAAGATGAACTATTTATACCACCACAAATACATACTTATGCAACATCACTTAACCAAACAAAAAAGACCTATAACCACATAACCTGTACATATCTTGAAAATATTGAAAAAATCCAGAATTTACTCAATACCCAACCTATTGAAAACCCAGAAAAACTAAAATCCCACCAAGGATATATCACCAATAAATTACAAAATTATAACAAATTGATTGCTTTACCAGGTACCAAACCAAACTTAGTAGCAACCTGCTACGCTTATGGACTTATTTCAACAGTATATATGACCACTGGAAATGAAATCAGTCAAATACCAGAATTATACCAAGCATTTATGAATTATAAAAAAATTACTAAAGGACAATTATTTTATATCAGATTTTACTCAGCACCAGCGAAAATATTATTTGATGAGATCAAGCCGGTCATAACAGTTATAAAAATAGGAATGACAAAGGACTATATTATTCCGGAGGAAATTACAACACAGCCGATTATACCAAAAACAGAACTACCAGACTTTTACGCCAACAAAAGAATTATTAGAATTAGTACAATATTAACAGAATTAGATAACGTATATGAAGAGACAAATTATATATGGAAGTATTGTTTAAGGAATCACTTATTAATATATTCGATGGCAAAAGAGTTAAGACCTATGGACAAAATAGAAGTAAAAAATTGGGCATTATCACTACTTAAACCAGAACAGGAGCCAACTACAAAAGCTATCAGAAAAGGATTTATCTCAGAAGACAGTTTAGATCAATACTGCAAACTCATTGGGAAAAAATATACAGAACACATATGTAGCAGATGCAGTGGAGTAAATAATTACATACCAGATGTTGACATAGACTGAAGGACAGATGGACGGACAAAAAAGCAAGGTCTACAAAAACATGTGATAAGAAAGAGACATAAAGAAAAGCAGAAGGAGATATAAAGAAAAGCAGATAAGAAAGAGACATAAAGAAAAAGCAGATAAGAAAGAGATATAAAAGAGAGATAAGAAAGCGACACAAAGATAAAAAAGATAAGAAAGAAACATAAGTATAAGGACTTACTATGTAAATAACTTTTTTATTTTGCAACCTTAATCCTTAGTTCGTTTGTATAAATAGGGTAGTATTTCATTTATGTAAGGCAGGCTCAGAGAAAACTCAGAAAAAACTCAGCCAACAATCAGCTCACCTCTCTAAATCTAGTCTTTGTAAACATAGATATTCAATAAAAAATTACTTTTATTTTCCAAATAATGGAGAAAAACTTAGCAAATACGTCAACTCTACAAGAACAGGTATACTCATTTACGATTATGCTCAGTTAAATTATTAATTCCTGTCAACCATAATATTATGTGATATGCTTATGATTGTTATTATGAATTAAAATTATTCTATAATTTATTATCTAGTTTACTAGCATAGAGAAAAGTAGGAAAAAACTTCCATGAACTATGCCATCCAGAATTGGGAAACCGAAAAAGGCAAGAAGGCCGTGTTAGGGTAGTACCTAAAATGTTGAGGCGCTGTTTAGGAAGATAATATCCGAAAAATGTATCATGCTAGTAGTGACCAGATGATAAAATACGAATACTTTAATCCATGATAAGCTCTCATAAGATTACCATATGGTAGATATGGACGACAGGAATAAACTAATAAAATTGATATGATTGTTTTCACTTGCATCAGATTCGACTATATAATTGAATTTTTTATTTTCATCTGGAAAACATAATTTTGGTAGTTTTTTACATTGTTCTTTTATTTTTTGAACTTGTTTTTTATCTATTTCATCATAATTATATTCTACATCTTTTTTCAATTTTCTTTGTAATGGTTTTAAATATTCTGCTAATTTAGGTATATATTCTCTTACTTGATTGTAATTTCTTTTTTGTATCTAGTATCTCTTCTGAATTTATAATTTTTTGTACTATGTGTTGCTGCATTTTTATTCCATTTTTATCTATTTGTATTCCTAAAAATTCTATCTGATTTTTCATAATTTCTGCTTTCTTCTTACTTAGGCTTATTCCTGATTCTTCTACTATGTTTATAAATTTTTCTAATAATTTTATATGCTCATCATATGTTTTAGAATATAATAATATATCATCTATATATACTATACAATTTTCTAGCTTTGTGAAATATGTGTCCATAAAATGTTGGAATCTTCCTGGTGCATTTTTATATCCAAATGGTAATACATTCCATTCATAAAATCCTTGTCGTACAGTAAATGCTGTTAATTTTTTAGATTCTTCTTCTAATTTTAAGTGATAAAATCCTGATTTACAATCAAATTTACTAAAATAATTATATCCTTGTATTTGTCTTATTTTTAATATTTTATTTGGAATTGGATAATTGTAAGTCTTAGTTTTTGCATTTAAATTTCTATAATCTATAACCATCCTACTTTTTCCTCTTTTTTGTTCACTATGTTTATTAACTATAAATGCTGGACTAGTATGTTTACTATTGCTTTCTTGTATATATCCTTTTTCTAATAATTCTGTTATATGCATTGTAAATTCTTTTAAGTCATCAAAGTTATATTTTAAGGGTTTTTGGGTTATTATGCTATTTTGGTCTATTAATTCTATCTTTACAGTAATCTTATGCTTATTCCATCCTTTTAATGGGTCTTCACTATATAATTGTCTAGTCTATCTTTTATTGGGCTTAATTTATCTATTGTGAATACTATATATTCTATATTATTAGTATTAATTGGCATATTTTCTAATTTTTGTGTAATGTTTTCACTTCCTTTTATCCACTCTGTATTCTTTCTTATTTTATTTCCTACTCTTTTAGCTCCTATTTTATGATTACATGGTGTTGTTAACCACCAGTGAGTTTTAGTTATTATATGCGGATAATATTTTTCTAAAAATGGTATTCCTAAGATTATATCTTTTGTAGGTAAATCATAATTGTATATTTCATCTATTTTAAGTATCTTATCCCATATTTGTATTTTTATATCTTTTGCTTTAAAGTGTATTAAACTTCCTTCATTATTAAATCCTTTTACTACCATTGGTGTTTTTAATTTTATCCACTTATCCTTTGGTAAACAGTTATATTTACATATGTTAACTTCTGCTCCTGTATCTATCATTGGTGTATAATATCTATTATAGTATCCTTCTACTATTATTTTCATAAGTACATGTATTTTCATAATATTATTCTTTTTATTATTATCATTTTATTATTATAGGTAATAGTTATGTAAGTAGGTTCTATTTTATAAGGTTTCATTTCTTCTAACCATTTTAATCCTAATATTATATCTGCTTGTTGTTCTTCTTTAATTTCTAGTCTTATTTTCATAGATATATCTGCTATTCTAATGTCTTTTTCTATTTCTAATTGGGCTACTACTAATGCTGGTAAATCTGAGCATTTTTGTTTTGTCATCTTATTTATTTCTATTTCTTCTTTATTTAATAATTTATCTATTATATAATTATTTTCTTGTTTTGTGTCTACTAATATTAAATGTTCCTTTTCGTCTATTATTCCTATTATGTAGTATTTGTTAGGGATTATATCATATGCTATCTTTTTTGTATATTCTCTTTGTAGATTATTTTTAATTTTTCTAGTTCTTCCTATTCTTTCTTCTATTATTTCTAAATTTTCACTAGTATCAATTTCTTGGTATGAGTAGTTATTGTTATCTATTATTTTAACAAATTGTTCAAATGGCGTCTCTATTTCTATTCCTTTTATTTTACTTTTTGCAGTTATTTTATGTTTAATAGTTAGTACATATAAATTTTTACATCTAGCTGTACATATTTTACTTCCTGGGGTTAATGTTATTCCATTTATTTTCCAATATAGTACTAATGCTTTATCTATGTTCTGATCTGTTAGTGCTACTGAATAATTAGTATTAACTGTAAATTTAAATTTTTGGTAGATTAAGTTTTCTCTTACCGCTGTAATTATGTTTTTCTCTATAGGTTCTATTATTCTATCATCTGCTAAATATATTTCTATTGGAGTATCTATTCCTTCTTTAAAACAGGTTTTTATTAGTATTTCTATTCCTCCTAAATGTACATATTTAATTTGCTCTTTACTTTTTATTTTTTGTATCTCTTTATTTAATTCTCTTTTATTTATGATTGGTACTTCAGCTTTTCCTTGGGTATATTTACAATCTATAATATGTTCTTTTTGGCTAATTATATAAAATTCCTCTTTATTCCTTTTAAAAGGGTTTTTTATTAAGGGTATACTAAATATTTTTTCTACATTTAAATCAATTTCTTTTCCTTTTACCTTTTCAAATATGTTATTATCAAAAATTATTTTTTGTTCAGAATAATCGTCTGTTATATATTCTTCTCTTATTATTTCTATATCTTCTTCAGTCATTTATTTGCTCTATTTCATTATCTGTTTGGTATTCTTCTTCATTATTTATTACATATCTTTCTTCGTTGTCAGATATTTCATAAATACTATCATCACTTTCTAATTCATAATCTAGATATTCTAATTGTAAGCAAACTTCTTCTTCTATAATTATTTCTGATATTTGTTTTTTATTAGGGTTCTTTGGTACTTTCCAATTTTTTGCCATATGTCCTAATTTTCCACAATTATAACATTTACATTCACTTATACTTTTCTTTCTTCTATATGGTCTTTTAGATTTTGTAAAATATCTTTTTCTTAGATTCCTGTATTTATGTTTTATTTTCTTATAGTTTTTAAATCTTTTCTTTTTATGTTTTTTATAATATTTATCATCACAACCAAATTGTGGTGCTATTTTATCTTTACAACATGCTAAATTTTTTATTATTGTTTTTTCCATTTTTATATTTTCTCTATATTGCTCACACATATTTGCATACCATTGTTTAACAAATTTTATTCTAGCTCCTAATGTATCATGTAATCCTGCTTCTTCCTATGCTTTTATTGTTTTTGAACTAAATGGTTCTGGTAATTTTGTAAAATATAGGTGTCTTATTCCTAGACTTTCTTGTGTATTATATACTCCTTTATAGTAATATTCTTTGTAAGCACAATATATTCATCTAAATAACACATATTACATATTCCTAATTTATTCATTAAATTTTTGTTTATGATTTTATCTTTATTTCGTTCTTCCTCCTCTGTTGTCATACTACTAAATTCATTTTTTATAGCTGTTTCATATTTATAAAGTATATCCATTACTGATGTTGTTTCTTTAGCTTGTATATCTTTACTTGATCTTAATATCTTTTTACTTTCTTCTTCTAAATTTAAGAACCATAATTTTACTACTCCTATAAATGTTCTTTCTATGTATCCTGGTACTTCTAATATGTTAATTTTATTATCAATTATTTGTTTTGCTATATATCCTATCCATAGTTGTATAGTTTGATTTATATCTGTTACACAGTCTAAGTTTAAATATTTCGGTTGAAAATTTATTTGTTTAGGATTCCATTTTTTAATATTTAATCTTTTATTCCATAATGTTTCGTATCTATCTGAACTTGTATAATCTCGTGTATATGTCTGTGGTTTTTCATTTTTTGGATATGTTCTTGTTGTTGTACTAGTACTAGCGGCTGTTTCTTTCATTTTTTCATCATAATTTACTTCTACTTCCGTATTTTCTATTATTTTTTTTATTTTCCATTATTTCCGTGTATGTCTCACTTATTTCTGAGGTTTGGTCTATTTCCATATTTTCTTCTATAGTTTCTATATGTAATTCATTTTTATTTTGGGTTTCTACTTCTGTTTTTTCTTGATTTTTTGTAATTTTTTCTTTATATTTTTGTATTTCTGTTAATAATTTATCTTCTTCTTCTTGTTCTTGCTGTTTTTCATATATTTCTTTTAATATTTGTAATTCTTTTTCTAGTTCTCTTATTTTATTATTTTTTGTGTTTGTTATTTGTTGTATTTTTTCTTCATGTTGGGCTTTTATTTTTTCTATTTCTTTTTGTCTATCTATTTCTTCATTTTCTTTTGCTATTCTTATCATTGCTGTTAGACTATCTTCTAGGGTTAATTCTTCTTTTTCTAACATTAAATATAATTGATCTCCTATTTTTTTATATCTTCTTCCTAGATTTGAGAAAATTATCTTTATTTTTAGTCCATCATAATTTTCATATGTTTTTTCACTTATAGCGAATTCTTCTTTATTCATTTTATTTATGTATCATTCTTTCTTTTAACTGAATTATAAACTTATATTCTAATAATGATATTTGAGTGATTAGCTTATCTAATTTATGGATATCTTCTGTAGTTTTATTAACTTGTTTATTTAATTGTTTATATTCTACATATAAATATTTTAATTCGTATTTTGTTTGTTTATAAATTCGAATATTTTTATAAGGTCTTCTCATTTTATTTTAATTATATTAATTCTATTAATTCTTTTAATCCTATGCTCTGATACCAAATTGGGGGGTAGGTGCGGAATTCGGGCTATGTTTTAGGTTTGTCATAGTCTTTTATTAAATAAATGTTTTTTTATAAAATTCTTCTTCTTTTTCTTTCTTATGTAGAATTATTTGGGCTCCTTCTATTAGTAATTTTAGGTATTGTATGTCTTGTGTTTTAAAATACATTTCTAAATATGTCTTTTTAATATTTTCCCATGAATCTATTTCAGTCATAACTTCTTTCCAAAGTTGGAAGTATTCTTCGTTTATCATAATTTAATCACTATTATAGTCTGTATATATGTCTAAATAATCTGTACTTTCATATAATTCTTGCATTACTTCTCTTATGTCGTCAAACCAATTTTGTCTTATTAAGTTATTCATTTCTTCTTCTTCGTATTTCATTATTTTTTCCCATATTAATTATCTTATACTAATTTCGTTTATTTTTTCTAATACTTTGAAAATAAGTATTTTATAATTTTCTTCAAAATAGCTATTGTTAACTTCTACAGTGGGTATATCTGAGATATTCATTTAGTTTTAGCAATTTTTTCAATTTATTCCTGCCTTCCATGTTTACCATATGGTAATCTTATGATAGCTCATTATGACTTAGAGTATTCATTTTTTATCATCTGGTCACTACTAGCATGATACCTTCTTCAGATACTATCTTCCTAAACAGCGCATCAACACTTAGGTACTCCCCTAACACGGCCTTCTTGCCTTTCCCGGTTTCCCATTTTTGGATGCATAGTTCTAGAAGTTTCTCCTACTTTTCTCTATGCTAGCAAACTAGATAATAAATATTGAATAATTCTAATTCATAATAACAATCATAAGTATATCACATAATATTATGGTTGACAGGAATTAATTATTTAGCTAAACATAATCATCAATATGTATAAATCATAATCATAAATCATAATTATTTAACTAAGTATAAATCATAAATGGGTATATAGTTATACCTCAGTTGCAGTGTTTGCTAGGTTCTGCTACATTATATGGGGAATTTAAAGTAATTTTTATTGAATATATTTTTTACAAAGGCTGAAATATTAGAGAGAATTGTAGTGAGGGATGAGGGAAGAGGATCTGATGATTCCTAAACGTCTACATATGTGCCTATTTATATTTACAAACTAAGGACTAAGGTTGCAATATTAAAAAAGAAATTTACAAAGTAAGTCCCTACTTATTTACATCTAAGTCCCCCGACATGATTAAATGATTCTTCTTTATGTCATTTTCTTTCTTTGTCGTTTTCCTTTGTTATCACATCTTCTTGTCACCTTTTTCTTTTTGAAAAGTAGATTCTTTCTTTATATCTTTGTCAATAATTGTTCCTTCTTTAATTCTTATCCGTCCACTTGTATCCATTATTATGTCCAATAATTTCTTCTCTTTAATCTTCGTCCGTCCATCTGTCTTCAATAATTCTTCCTCTTAAGTCTTGGTTGTCCATTTGTATTCTAGTCAATATTGACATCTGGTATGTAATTGTTTGTACCGCTGCATCTGCTACATTCATGTTCCGTATACTTTCTTCCAATAAGTTTACAATACTGGTCTAAGCTGTCTTCTGAAATAAATCCTTTCCTTATTGCTTTTGTTATTGGTTCTTGCTCTGGTCTAAGTAGTGTTAAGGCCCAATTTTTCACTTCTAATTTGTCTATAGGTCGTAATTCTTTTGCTGTTGAATAAATTAATAAATGGTTCCTCGAGCAATACTTCCATATGTAATTCGTTTCATCATAGACATTTGATAATTCCGTTAATATTGTGCTAAGTCCAATAATACGTTTATTTGCATAGAATGTTGGTAGTTCTGTTCTTGATATGACTGGTTGTTGCGTAATATCTTCTGGGATAATATAGTCTTTTGTCATTCCTATCTTGATTACTGTAATAACTGGTTTTATTTGATCAAATAATACTTCTGCTGTTGCGGAGTAAAATCTTATATAGAATAGTTGTCCTTTGGTAATTCTTTTATAGTTCATAAACTCTTGGTGTAATTTTGGTATTTGACTAAGTTCATCTCCTGTAATTGTATATACAGTTGATATAAGTCCATAGGCATAACAAGTCGCTATTAAATTTGGTTTGGTATTTGGTAATGCAATCAATTTGTTATAATTTTGTAATTTTTGGGTTATGCATCCTTGATGGGTCTTTAATTTTTCCGGATTTTCCATAGGTTGGGTATTTAGGAAGTTTTGGATTTTTTCAATGTTTTCAATATATGTCCGGGTTATATGGTTGTAAGTTTTCTTTGTTTGGTTAAGTGAAGTTGCATAGGTATGTATTTGAGGTGGTATGAATAATTCATTTTTTGGTATATGGGGTGGGGCATAAGGCTTTTCAAATACCTTATTCAAATTGTAATTTTTCTTTTTTGTAACTGTGGTAAATAATTCTTCCTTTGTACTTGTACCTGCAACAATATCTAATTTGTTAGTAACTTGGGTTTTTAGGTGTTTCCCATCGTCACCTTCTAGATCTGGTTTTTTAGAGTGCTCCGACTGCACTACTAGCTCTGGTTTTTTACCGTGGTCCTTCTCCACATATTTTGTTTCCATAATTGATACTCTATTATTGAGCATCTTAATTTGTTCTAGTAATTCCTTCATAAGTACTGCATTTGTAATTTCTTCTTCAAAGTCCGTTTGTACGGCTTTGTCTTGATAGGTAGTCTGCAATAATATTCTTGTCAGTCTTAATTACTTCAATAGTAAAATAGAAATTCAAAATATTTAATACCAATCTTCTAATTTCTTTTGTAGTAACTGAATCTTGTACCTTGCATGTTAGCCACCATTTTACTTGTGTATTAGCTGTTCTAACAATAAATTTATTATATACAATATATGGTTCAAATGCTAATAAACATTTATATAATGCAAATAATTCTTTTCTATTAATTTCCCATCTACCTTCCGTTTTCGTAAATGTTCCTGAGTAATATCTACAATGATGTTCTATTTTTTACGTAAGAAAGAAAAAGAAGAAGAATTTTATAAAAAAGCATTTATTTAATAAAAGACTATGACAAACCTAAACATAGCCCGAATTCCGCACCTACCACCCAATTTGGTATCAGAGCATAGGATTAAAAGAATTAATAGGATTAATATAATTAAAATAAATTGAGAAGACCTTATAAAAATATTCAAATTTATAAACAAACAAAATACGAATTAAAATATTTATATGTAGAATATAAACAATTAAATAAACAAGTTAATAAAACTACAGAAGATATCCATAAATTAGATAAGCTAATCACTCAAATATCATTATTAGAATATAAGTTTATAATTCAGTTAAAAGAAAGAATGATACATAAATAAAATGAATAAAGAAGAATTCGCTATAAGTGAAAAAACATATAAAAATTATGATAGACTAAAAATAAAGATAATTTTATCAAATCTAGGAAGAAGATATAAAAAAATAAGAGATCAATTATATTTAATGTTAGAAAAAGAAGAATTAAAACTAGAAGATAGTCTAACAGCAATGATAAGAATAGCAAAAGAAATTGAAGAAATAGATAGACAAAAAGAAATAGAAAAAATAAAAGCCCAAAATGAAGAAAAAATACAACAAATAACAAACACAAAAAATAATAAAATAAGAGAACTAGAAAAAGAATTACAAATATTAAAAGAAATATATGAGAAACAGCAAGAACAAGAAGAAGAAGATAAATTATTAACAGAAATACAAAAATATAAAGAAAAAATTACAAAAAATCAAGAAAAAACAGAAGTAGAAACCCAAAATAAAAATGAATTACATATAGAAACTATAGAAGAAAATATGGAAATAGACCAAACCTCAGAAATAAGTGAGACATACACGGAAATAATGGAAAATAAAAAAAATAATAGAAAATACGGAAGTAGAAGTAAATTATGATGAAAAAATGAAAGAAACAGCCGCTAGTACTAGTACAACAACAAGAACATATCCAAAAAATGAAAAACCACAGACATATACACGAGATTATACAAGTTCAGATAGATACGAAACATTATGGAATAAAAGATTAAATATAAAAAAATGGAATCCTAAACAAATAAATTTACAACCGAAATATTTAAACTTAGACTGTGTAACAGATATAAATCAAACTATACAACTATGGATAGGATATATAGCAAAACAAATAATTGATAATAAAATTAACATATTAGAAGTACCAAGATACATAGAAAGAACATTTATAGGATAAGTAAAATTATGGTTCTTAAATTTAGAAGAAGAAAGTAAAAAGACATTAAGATCAAGTAAAGATATACAAGCTAAAGAAACAACATCAGTAATGGATATACTTTATAAATATGAAACAGCTATAAGAAATGAATTTAGTAGTATGACAACAGAGGAGGAAGAACGAAATAAAGATAAAATCATAAACAAAAATTTAATGAATAAATTAGGAATATGTAATATGTGTTATTTAGATGAATATACTTGTGCTTACAAAGAATATTACTATAAAGGAGTATATACTACACAAGAAAGTCCAGGAATAAGACACCTATATTTTACAAAATTATCAGAACCATTTAGTTCAAAAATAATAAAAGCATGGGAAGAAGCAGGATTACATGATACATTAGGAGCTAGAATAAAATTTGTTAAACAATGGTATGCAAATATGTGTGAGCAATATAGAGAAAATATAAAAATGGAAAAAACAATAATAAAAAATTTAGCATGTTGTAAAGATAAAATAGCACCACAATTTGGTTGTGATGATAAATATTATAAAAAACATAAAAAGAAAAGATTTAAAAACTATAAGAAAATAAAACATAAATACAGGAATCCAAGAAAAAGATATTTTACAAAATCTAAAAGACCATATAGAAGAAAGAAAAGTATAAGTGAATGTAAATGTTATAATTGTGGAAAATTAGGACATATGGCAAAAAATTGTAAAGTACCAAAGAACCCTAATAAAAAACAAATATCAGAAATAATTATAGAAGAAGAAGTTTGCTTACAATTAGAATATCTAGATTATGAATTAGAAAGTGATGATAGTATTTATGAAATATCTGACAACGAAGAAAGATATGTAATAAATAATGAAGAAGAATACCAAACAGATAATGAAATAGAGCAAATAAATGACTGAAGAAGATATAGAAATAATAAGAGAAGAATATATAACAGACGATTATTCTGAACAAAAAATAATTTTTGATAATAACATATTTGAAAAGGTAAAAGGAAAAGAAACTGATTTAAGTGTAGAAAAAATATTTAGTATACCCTTAATAAAAAACCCTTTTAAAAGGAATAAAGAGGAATTTTATATAATTAGCCAAAAAGAACATATTATAGATTGTAAATATGCCCAAGGAAAAGCTGAAGTACCAATCATAAATAAAAGAGAATTAAATAAAGAGATACAAAAAATAAAAAGTAAAGAGCAAATTAAATATGTACATTTAGGAGGAATAGAAATACTTATAAAAGCCTGTTTTAAAGAAGGAATAGATACTCCAATAGAAATATATTTAGCAGATGATAGAATAATAGAACATATAGAGAAAAGCATAATTACAGCGGTAAAAGGAAACTTAATCTACCAAAAATTTAAATTTACAGTTAATACTAATTATTCAGTAGCACTAACAGATCAGAACATAGATAAAGCATTAGTACTATATTGGAAATAAATGGAATAACATTAACCCCAGGAAGTAAAATATGTACAGTTAGATGTAAAAATTTATATGTACTAACTACTAAACATAAAATAACTGCAAAAAGTAAAATAAAAGGAATAGAAATAGAGACGCCATTTGAACAATTTGTTAAAATAATAGATAACAATAACTACTCATACCAAGAAATTGATACTAGTGAAAATTTAGAAATAATAGAAGAAAGAATAGGAAGAACTAAAAAAATTAAAAATAATCTACAAAGAGAATATACAAAAAAGATAGCATATGATATAATCCCTAACAAATACTACATAATAGGAATAATAGACGAAAAGGAACATTTAATATTAGTAGACACAAAACAAGAAAATAATTATATAATAGATAAATTATTAAATAAAGAAGAAATAGAAATAAATAAGATGACAAAACAAAAATGCTCAGATTTACCAGCATTAATAGTAGCCCAATTAGAAATAGAAAAAGACATTAGAATAGCAGATACATCTATGAAAATAAGACTAGAAATTAAAGAAGAACAACAAGCAGATATAATATTAGGATTAAAATGGTTAGAAGAAATGAAACCTTATAAAATAGAACCTACTTACATAACTATTACCTATAATAATAAAATGATAATAATAAAAAGAATAATATTATGAAAATACATGTACTTATGAAAATAATAGTAGAAGGATACTATAATAGATATTATACACCAACGATAGATATAGGAGCAGAAGTTAACATATGTAAATATAACTGTTTACCAAAGGATAAGTGGATAAATTAAAAACACCAATGGTAGTAAAAGGATTTAATAATGAAGGAAGCTTAATACACTTTAAAGCAAAAGATATAAAAATACAAATATGGGATAAGATACTTAAAATTGATGAAATATACAATTATGATTTACCTACAAAAGATATAATCTTAGGAATACCATCTTTAGAAAAATATTATCCGCATATAATAACTAAAACTCACTGGTGGTTAACAACACCATGTAATCATAAAATAGGAGCTAAAAGAGTAGGAAATAAAATAAGAAAGAATATAGAGTGGATAAAAGGAAGTGAAAATATTACACAAAAATTAGAAAATATGCCAATTAATACTAATAATATAGAATATATAGTATTCACAATAGATAAATTAAGCCCAATAAAAGATAGACTAGAACAATTATATAGTGAAGACCCATTAAAAGGATGGAATAAGCATAAGATTACTGTAAAGATAGAATTAATAGACCAAAATAGCATAATAACCCAAAAACCCTTAAAATATAATTTTGATGACTTAAAAGAATTTACAATGCATATAACAGAATTATTAGAAAAAGGATATATACAAGAAAGCAATAGTAAATATACTAGTCCAGCATTTATAGTTAATAAACATAGTGAACAAAAAAGAGAAAAAAGTAGGATGGTTATAGATTATAGAAATTTAAATGCAAAAACTAAGACTTACAATTATCCAATTCCAAATAAAATATTAAAAATAAGACAAATACAATGATATAATTATTTTAGTAAATTTGATTGTAAATCAGGATTTTATCACTTAAAATTAGAAGAAGAATCTAAAAAATTAACAGCATTTACTGTACAACAAGGATTTTATGAATGGAATATATTACCATTTGGATATAAAAATGCACCAGGAAGATTCCAATATTTTATGGACACATATTTCACAAAGCTAGAAAATTGTATAGTATATATAGATGATATATTATTATATTCTAAAACATATGATGAGCATATAAAATTATTAGAAAAATTTATAAACATAGTAGAAGAATCAGGAATAAGCCTAAGTAAGAAGAAAGCAGAAATTATGAAAAATCAGATAGAATTTTTAGGAATACAGATAGATAAAAATGAAATAAAAATGCAGCAACACATAGTACAAAAAATTATAAATTCAGAAGAGATACTAGATATAAAAAAGAAATTACAATCCTTTTTAGGATTAGTAAATCAAGTAAGAGAATATATACCTAAATTAGCAGAATATTTAAAACCATTACAAAGAAAATTGAAAAAAGATGTAGAATATAATTATGATGAAATAGATAAAAAAACAAGTTCAAAAAATAAAAGAACAATGTAAAAAACTACCAAAATTATGTTTTCCAGATGAAAATAAAAAATTCAATTATATAGTCGAATCTGATGCAAGTGAAAACAATTATGGTGGAGTATTAAAATATAGATATGAAAATGAAAAAATAGAACATCATTGTAGATATTACTCAGGAACATTTACGGAAACGGAAGGTAGATGGGAAATTAATAGAAAAGAATTATTTACATTATATAAATGTTTATTAGCATTTGAACCATATATTGTATATAATAAATTTATTGTTAGAACAGATAATACACAAGTAAAATGGTGGCTAACACGCAAGGTACAAGATTCAGTTACTACAAAAGAAATTAGAAGATTGGTATTAAATATTTTGAATTTCTCTTTTACTATTGAAGTAATTAAGACTGACAAGAATATTAGTAAAATGGTGGCTAACACGCAAGGTACAAGATTCAGTTACTACAAAAGAAATTAGAAGATTGGTATTAAATATTTTGAATTTCTCTTTTACTATTGAAGTAATTAAGACTGACAAGAATATTATTGCAGACTACCTATCAAGACAAAGCCGTACAAACGGACTTTGAAGAAAATATTACAAATGCAGTACTTATGAAGGAATTACTAGAACAAATTAAGATGCTCAATAATAGAGTATCAATTATGGAAACAAAATATGTGGAGAAGGACCACGGTAAAAAACTAGAGCTAGTAGTGCAGTCGGAGCACTCTAAAAAACCAGATCTAGAAGGTGACGATGGGAAACACCTAAAAACCCAAGTTACTAACAAATTAGATATTGTTGCAAGTACAAGTACAAAGGAAGAATTATTTACCACAGTTACAAAAAAGAAAAATTACAATTTGAATAAGGTATTTGAAAAGCCTTATGCCCCACCCCATATACCAAAAAATGAATTATTCATACCACCTCAAATACATACCTATGCAACCTTACTTAACCAAACAAAGAAAACTTACAACCATATAACCCGGACATATATTGAAAACATTGAAAAAATCCAAAACTTCCTAAATACCCAACCTATAGAAAATCCAGAAAAATTAAAGACCCATCAAGGATACATAACCCAAAAATTACAAAATCATAACAAATTGATTGCATTACCAAATACCAAACCAAATTTAATAGCGACTTGTTATACCTATGGACTTATATCAACTGTATATACAATTACAGGAGATGAACTTAGTCAAATACCAGAATTACACCAAGCGTTTATGAACTATAAAAGAATTACCAAAGGACAACTATTCTATATAAGATTTTACTCCGCAACAGCAAAAGTATTATTTGATGAAATAAAACCAGTTATTACAGTAATCAAGATAGGAATGACAAAAGACTATATTATCCCAGAAGATATTACGCAACAACTAGTCATATCAAGAACGGAACTACCAGCATTCTATGCAAATAAACGTATTATTGGACTTAGCACAATATTAACGGAATTATCAAATGTCTATGATGAAACGAATTACATATGAAAGTATTGCTCGAGGAACCATTTATTAATTTATTCAACAGCAAAAGAATTACGACCTATAGACAAATTAGAAGTGAAAAATTGGGCATTAACACTACTTAGACCAGAGCAAGAACCAATAACAAAAGCAATAAAGAAAGGATTTATTTCAGAAGACAGCTTAGACCAGTATTGTAAACTTATTGGAAGAAAGTATACGGAACATGAATGTAGCAGATGCAGCGGTACAAACAATTACATACCAGAGGTCAATATCGACTAGAAGACAAATGGACAACCAAGACTTAAGAGGAAGAATTATTGAAGACAGATGGACGGACGAAGATTAAAGAGAAGAAATTATTGGACATAATAATGGATACAAGTGGACGGATAAGAATTAAAGAAGGAACAATTATTGACAAAGATATAAAGAAAGAATCTACTTTTCAAAAAGAAAAAGGTGACAAGAAGATGTGATAAAAAAGGAAAACGACAAAGAAAGAAAACGACATAAAGAAGAATCATTTAATCATGTCGGGGGACTTAGATGTAAATAAGTAGGGACTTACTTTGTAAATTTCTTTTTCAATATTGCAACCTTAGTCCTTAGTTTGTAAATATAAATAGGCACATATGTAGACGTTTAGGAATCATCAGATCCTCTTCCCTCATCCCTCACTACAATTCTCTCTAATATTTCAGCCTTTGTAAAAAATATATTCAATAAAAAATACTTTAAATTCCCCATATAATGTAGCAGAACTTAGCAAACACTGCAACTGAGGTATAACTATATACCCATTTATGATTTATACTTAGTTAAATAATTATGATTTATGATTATGATTTATACATATTGATGATTATGTTTAGCTAAATAATTAATTCCTGTCAACCATAATATTATGTGATATACTTATGATTGTTATTATGAATTAGAATTATTCAATATTTATTATCTAGTTTGCTAGCATAGAGAAAAGTAGGAGAAAACTTCTAGAACTATGCATCCAAAAATGGGAAACCGGGAAAGGCAAGAAGGCCGTGTTAGGGGAGTACCTAAGTGTTGATGCGCTGTTTAGGAAGATAGTATCTGAAAAAGGTATCATGCTAGTAGTGACCAGATGATAAAAAATGAATACTCTAAGTCATAATGAGCTATCATAAGATTACCATATGGTAAACATGAAAGACATGAATAAATTGAAAAAATTGCTAAAACTAAATGAATATCTCAGATATACCCACTGTAAAAGTTAACAATAGCTATTTTGAAGAAAATTATAAAATACTTATTTTCAAAGTATTAGAAAAAATAAACGAAATTAGTATAAGAAAATTAATATGGGAAAAAATAATGAAATACGAAGAAGAAGAAATGAATAACTTAATAAGACAAAATTGGTTTGACGACATAAGAGAAGTAATGCAAGAATTATATGAAAGTACAGATTATTTAGACATATATATAGACTATAATAGTGATTAAATTATGATAAACGAAGAATACTTCCAACTTTGGAAAGAAGTTATGACTGAAATAGATTCATGGAAAAATATTATAAAGACATACTTAGAAATGTATTTTAAAACACAAGACATACAATACCTAAAATTACTAATAGAAGGAGCCCAAATAATTCTACATAAGAAAGAAAAAGAAGAAGAATTTTATAAAAAAACATTTATTTAATAAAAGACTATGACAAACCTAAACATACCCCGAATTCCGCACCTACCCCCCAAACCCCCCTACCATAGAAATCAACAATAGTCATTTTGAATATACTCATAAGATACTTATTTTTAAAATATTAGAAAAAATAACTGAACCTAGTATAAGAAAATTAATATGGGAAAAATTAATGAAGTCTGAAGAAGAAGAAATAAATGAACTACTAAGACAAAATTGGTTTGATGACATAAGAATGATAATACAATACTTATACGAAAATACCGATTATTTAGACATATATGCTTCAGACTACAATAGTGATTAAATTATGATAAATGAAGAATATTTTCAACTCTGGAAAGAAGTTACATCCGAAATAGACTCATGGAAAAATATTATAAAAACATATTTAGAAATGTATTTTAAAACACAAGACTTACAATACCTGAAAATGTTAATAGAAGGAGCTCAAATAATTATAAGCAAAAAGGAAAAAGAAAATGAATTTTATAAAAAAGCATTCATTTAATAAAAGTCTATGACAAAATTAAAACATAGCCCGAATTCTGCAGCTAACCCCAAAATGGTATATTATTTTGATTATAGTAATGATAATTTATAAATTTTAACATATTTGTATATGTAAATAATAGAGTAAACAAGAAAACTTAAGTAGAGCACGGCAAAGCGGTTTATTTAATTTGGGACGGAGTAGAGCGAGTTGAGGATAGAAAAACATGTTACACAAGAGGGGTGGAGCAAATTGACAATTTTATGAATTTGACAAAATTCATCCCACACTGCTCAATTGTCATCCCAAAAAGAACATACCATATCATGACCCTAGATGCAAGAGATAATCTAACAAATCCCCAAAGATTTTTGAAGAGAGAACATACCATACCAATGCGCTTCCCATTCCCAACTGTCAAAAAAAGTATCGAAAAAATATATGTGAAACAGTTGTAACTCAATTACACAACTAGCTGATGAGGGGAGAGTGAAAATCATATAAGAAGACCAATTAGCAATTACCAGTATTCCCTCTGAAAATCCAGCAATAGCAAGGATTTGGATAGAAACAGCAGTAAATTAAATGGTTTCAACATGATCAGCAAAGATTTGAGTAACAGCACCTAATGAGTATTGGCAAAGGTACGTAAGTGAAAATGGCAGGTCCTGCTAGGTACCACAACTTTTTCAATTCGTAATGGAATTTCTTTACTAAGCTTTTCACATCATGTATTGCATCATCGAAATAAGTATTTGAAGGTGTAATTGAAGTAACAAGTGGTATGTTAGTTTCCTCCATTTTCACACCTAAGCAAACAGATGCACACTATTTTTGAGAAATTATTGGTCAGTTATCATTATAATGTGTGTGTGGCGAGTCAAGTCATATTATTGTGTGCCAATTGCCATTATTTGATTGATAAAGGAACATACATGGGACCCATTTGCAAGCTGACAAAAGCATTAATCTTTTTTTGTTTTACACTTTTTTCAAAATGTTTTGCTTTTTTTTTTTTATGTAGTGAACTTTGGTTTAATTTTTTGTGATCAATCCATAAGTTTTGAGTTTATTATTTTGATATTATTTGTTTCATTCTAGATTACTTACCCACATTATCATAAATAATTGCTTGAACATAATTGTTGATTTATAAAATTAAGATATAATTAATTTTTTTATTTTATTTTATCCCAACAATTAATATATTTTTTTGAAAGTATAAAATTTGTAAAATTGTAAAGGGTCACTTAAAAAGTAAAATAATAAAACTATCATTTTATTTATAATTTCTTCAGAATTGTGTAAGAAAAATAGAGAAATACAATTAATACACTAAGATTTATTAATGGTTACGGAAAACATTTATTTACCAGAAATGATGAGAGCTATTAAGAAGTTGCAAAAAAGATCTCTTAAGAAATAACGTTATTTTTTTTTTTTTACACTTTAAAAAAGAATTGATTGTTATAATAAAATAGGAAAATTGTGATTAATTATATTTTTGTTTTATAAATTAACAAATAACTTTAAATAATTGTTTTTAGTAATATAAATAACTAATATGAGATAGAAAAATAATATTAAAATATTAGAAATTAAATGAATAAGATGAGAAATATTATTCATACTTTCCGTGAATAAAATTATTAAAGTAGGGCAGTGCAAACTTTAAAACAATTGCACAGAGGTATTGATGAAAAAGCTGAAACCAAAGGAAAAAAAAAGTTAAAAAGGAAGAGAGAGTGGGAAAAAACGTTAAAAGGAGGAGTGAGGGAAAAAAAAAGTTAAAGAGGAAGAGAGAGATGGGACTCTGGGTCATTTCTCATTCTAAATAAGTGCGGGTTTTCGAACGATCAAAAGGGTAAATCGGTAATATCGTCCTCATACAAATTTTTGTCTGTCACATCTTTATTTATGTCTCTCTATCTTATGCTACACACTTAGTGGCATTCAATATTGTCTAATTTATGTGTCATCGTTTCACTATTTAAACTAGCATTCTTTAATTATAATTTTTTTTATAATATCTTTTAAATTATCATTTATTATAATTTATAATATCTTTTTTAAAATAGGTAAATAAATTCTAAATTTAAAAATTTTATATTTGAATTTATGATTAAAATTAAAAGATTTGATTCTCAAAATTTAAATTGTATCATATAAATTGAGATAGAGAAAAAAATATATACTCAACTCATGATAAATTATCTCTTAATTTTTCAAACTGAATAAATAAAAACTGTAACAACCTGCAACTCACTACTAAAAAACTGCTTAAACATGACGGTCAATGGTCACATGTAGGGGTGTGAAAAAATCGAACCGACGATAAATCGAACCGAAAAAAGTGTTATTGATGTGTTGTTATTGGGCTATTGGGTTATTGGTTATTAAATGGTTTTATAAAACAAAATTTTTGGGTCATCAGTTTGATATTGATTTTTTAATATTGGATTATTGAGTTAACCGATAACTCATTAAGAATATAAAAACAAAAAATATTGTGGAGAGTGGATGATAAACTGCCGATTTACTCTTTATGGAAATGCGACATCCAGATCAAAGTTGGGTAACAACTGGACTTCTTGGTTTTAATTAGTTTTTGTTTATAATTGACTAATAGTAACTTTTGTACGATTGTAAATGTCTGCATTTCGATTAACATCGGGAATTCATATTGTGTTTTGGCTTTTATTGTTGCAATTTATAGTCTGATTTGCTTGTTTTGACGTATGTCCGTATAACGTCAAATTGTTGGAGAAGTCATATATTTGTTTTGAATGTATTTTCTTATTGGTTAAACTGAAAACCGAACCAGTGAAGACCAAAAACCGATAACAAATATCTTATTAGTTTGGTTATCGGTTTAGCACATTTAAAATCCGAAAACTAATAAACCGAATCGATAATACTTAAAATTGAACTGACCGATACACACCCCTAGTCAGATGTGTTTAAAATATGGAGTTTTAGTGAATTTAAAAATTCAGTTGGCAAAATCGTAAGTATAAGAGTTCAGCTTACGAATGGAGTCAAGTATAAAGGTCTTTCAAGTCATTCTGCCTAAAACTAAGAATAGATTATTCTTTTTAAAACATAGAAACTATTATATACTAACATGATATTATAGATGACCGAATCATTCCTTAAAAAAACACTCATCAAAGTATCATATAAAACTAGTTCATTCCTTCAAGAAATATTCTTCAGACTTATATAATACTCACTTGATTTATATCATTTACTAACAAAATATCATAAATTAGTACTGATTTTTCAACATAACATAACTTGGTCACAATAAGTTTTCTTAAATGATAAATCACAGCTACCAAAGGGTTAGAGGAAACTTAAATAATTGAAAAGTGGAAAGAGGTGGGACAGAGTTGTTATTATTATATGAGTTTCCACCATCAACATCTTTAAGCAATAATGCTGACTGCTTTTTGGAGTTGCTTTATCCTATTTCCAGCAACAGAAGCCTGCATTTATCCCCATTAAACATCAATCTCAAGCTTTTACGATGAGTTTGGCGTCATATTAATCTGTTTCAATTTATGTGATACTCGTTTGTTTGATTCGACACGAAGTTAGAAAGATAGAAAGACTTTTAAAATTTATGATCTAAAATAAGTCATAGATATTTGTGTGTCTATGAATCTTTCTTTTTTTTATTGTTTTCCACCCGGTGTCCGGTACTCACATTGGAGCCCGACTAAATTCGGATTCGTGCTTGAAAATCTACATTGGGGGTTTCCCACCCAGTGTCCGGTACTCATATTGAAGCCCAACTTAATCCAAATTTGCGCCTGAAAGTCCCACATTATATGTTGGTTAGTTAGCATTTTAATATTACTAATATTTTGTTTATTAATTTGCTAAAACTTAGGGGTCGTTTGGTGTAAGGGATAAGAATATATAGTCCTGGGATAAAAATTTGGTGTCTTGTTTGGTGGACATGTTTAAGATAACTTATCCACCATTTTTACCATAGTAATGGGATAAGTTATCTCATATACAGGGTGGGATAAGTTATCTGTAACGACCTGATTCCGTCGTTAGGGAAAAGCCAATGGGGAAAGAATTGGACCAGAAAAACTTTTGAGCAATAACTTGAAATTTTCTAGCCTAGTCCAGATTTGGACGAAATCGGAGTCAGGTGAGTCTAGGGAAATCCGGTAATGAATGAGAAGTGTAATGATGAAATTGATTGCATGAGTGGATAGCTAAGATGTTAAGGAACCCGGACGACTTTACGAAATTGAATTTGGGCGAGTAGAACTTCCAGAATTGATCTTACCGTGAACGGGTGTTTTCTGAGTGTCGTGGGATGAAGGTGTGTTGTGAAATGGGGGTTTGGAGCTCTTAATTCAACATTTTGTTTCTGTGCAAGTCGCTGTGGCGGGATTATTCCCGCCAGGGGGGCTGCCATAACGAGACAGTCACGATTTAAGTCGAAAATAAACCCCAAAATTATTTTATTTTGCAAGTTTCGACTTTGAGATGTAGGAGATGACCCCATGTGCTTTCTTGACAGTTTTCCACCATTCTTGAGGCTAAAGGTAAGATTTTAACTCCCCGGATCCATTTTTCGATCTGTAGAATGTAAACTAGTGGGTAATTATTGATGGATAAGGGTTTTGATCTGGAAATTATAGTGGAAAAATCCCTAATCTGGGTATGGGGATCAAGGGTTTGGCCTAGGGTTGATAATGTTGATTATAATCCGGGTAAATTAGGCCTCGTTTATTGATCCATGCGTTAATTGTATGTTTTTAGACCACGGACAAGCGGGAAGAATCCGAAAAGGGAAGATTCAAGTGCCTTAGAGGATTCAAACTTGGATTTGAGGTAGGTGATGGTTGTGATTTCATGTTGGTGTGATATATGTTTGTAATTGCTCATTATAATACATGTATGTATGAGAATGTTGCATTATTGATCACCCTAATCGTAAATGAGGATAATTGAATAATTGTATGCCATGAATTACCTCTTGTTGTATGATTGTGAGAATATACATTGTGATTGTGATTGTGGTTTGTTGAATGGATAGGGTGTTACGTTCTGAAACACTAACTGGGATCGATTGCCACGTTCCGACATAAAAATGGGATCGATTTCCATGTTTCGGCATAAATATGGGATCGGTTGCCACGTTCCGGCATAAACATTGGATCGAGTACCATGAACTGGTACACTAACAGTTTGGGTGTGGGTTCTATAAGAGGATCATTGAATTGGGTTTCGTGAGAGGACCATTGAATTGGGTTCCATGAGAGGACCATTGAATTGGGTTCTGTGAGAGGACCATTGAATTGTGTTGTGTATCTACTTGTGATGATTACGTTCATATCTAATGGTGATTGAGGTTGAAATACTATTTGTTGCTCTAAAATGATAACCAGTGTGTATTATTGAGAACGTGGAATGCTACATTGATCCTGAAAAGATGACTAATATTGTATATGTTTGGTATATGCCTGCTTTATAATATTGTGGTTACTTGCATGTGTTTCACTTATTGAGATAGCCGCGTGATCCTATCAGTACACTATGGTTGTGTATTGATACTGCACTTGCTTGTTCTTTGTTGAGTACAGGGCATCTTTAAGTGGCTATTGATAGACCTGAGCTACGTGACTATTGAGCATGACCAGATTCAAGGGTGAGCCAGTTCTTTTAGGCTACCATGAATCTCTCTTGTTTAAGTCCACCCTTTTGGACTTAGACTATTTGTTTAAGGTGTTTTGTTTAGCTTCGGGGTTGTATCCCTTGTTCTTAGACTTGTCGTTAGTAGAGTTTTGGTACAATGACTTTCAGGTTCTAAGGGTTAAGACTTCCGCATTAGTTTGGTTAAGTTATTTGTTTAAACCTTTGGAGTTTATGAGAACTCTATATAATTTCTGCATTTATACCTGCTTCTGTATCTTTAAATGCATAGTTTTTGGTTAAGTTGTTTAGTCTGGGTTGTAGTAATGGTTCTCCCACCGGAGGGTTAGTGTGGGTGTCAATCATGACAATCTGGGTCGTGACAAAGTTAGTATCAGAGCCCTAGATTCGTTGATCTCATTGTACCAAAACGAGTCTAGTAGAGTATTGCGGAAAGGTACGAAGACGTCTGTATTTTTCTTCGAAAGGGTATAGGACTTTAGGAAAAGCTCACTTCTTTCTACTACTTCGTGCTATAACTTGAATCCAATTGGTATCTGGGTGATACAAATTAGTATATTTCCTCCTTCACTCTATGGTCCAAACTAGAGCAACAAAAGTGGTAACACCATCACTAGCAAGAGAGGATGTGTATAGACTACCGAAAGTTGAATAGGGTCACCATTCGGAACAAGTATCCACTGCCTCGAATAAATGATCTTTTGACCAGTTGCAGGGTGCATCAGTTTACATTTTTGCTCTTGTACGGGGAGACCGGTAATGGTCATCTATGGAACAAACTAATTTAGAAATAGGGCTTAACTGTGAGTTGTAACTTGAAAACTGTGAATGCGTGTTCCTTGTTGCCTGAATTAACTGTGAATGTGGAAGTTGTATTTGCTTGGATGTGATGATATGATAATGTGCACAATAAGTATGGGTCTGAATTTTGATATGTGCAATATGTTGGCTGAATTGATTGAAACTATGCAAGTTGTAAGTGATGAGTATCGTGAACCTTGTTGTGAAAAGAAGTTCACGACTAAGTTCAATACAAGGGTCTAGACAATGTACAAGGTGATTCGTAAGAAAGATCTAGACATGTCGTGCGCTTGAGTAATAACCGCGTGAGTGTTTGGGTGTATCCTGGGGATGTGTGGGTTATGGTGTTGAATTAATGAGAATGAGTTGGATTGACTCGGGATAGACAATGATTATCCTAGTTCAAATGATTATCCTAAATTGCTCATGAGTAAAGCTGAAAACCGTTGGGATATTAAGAAAAGAGAAAAACCCCAGAAAAAAAATTATTGCCTGGGTACTGTGTAACACCCCTAAATGCTAATAAGAGTTGCATATCAATTGACCGTTGCTTATTACTACAATATGTTTTACTCTGATTTTGGGAACTTTAAATGCTGTGAAAATTGTTAGCTTGTTTAACATAAATTGTATCGTAATTTAAGGGATTGTATTGGGGGTATTTACGTAATAGTCTAATTAGAATTATGTATACTTTTAAAAGGAGGTGAAGGATATATATATATAGGTGTATATGTATATATGTTGGGCATCACACAACTATTTGGGCAGCACCTTTGAAGCCCAGTTGTCCAAGTGATAAACATCACTTGTGTAACTATATATTTTCACACCTCTTGGAATTAATTTCGGTTCCTACAAAGTCTAAGAACCTTAGAACCTAAATAAACCTTTTGTTCATCAAAATTACAAGAGAAAAAAACTTGGTCTTTTAGCTAGAATTCGAGACACACACTGCTTTGTTGGTAAGTGCTGAAATCTGTTTCTATGCTGGGTAGTGTTTGGTAATTTATGCATATCTCGTTAGCTAGAGCTTAGTTTACTGTGAATAAATATGATTTGGAAATCTAATTCATATATCTACAACTCTTATGTTTATGTGAAACTCTAATTTAGCTGTTATGAATTCGGAATATGGGATGCAACATAGGACAGGTTCTGTCCAGATTTCGGATTGGGAAATCCTGTATGAACAACTGTTAGTGTATCAATGATATCTTTTTGTACAAAATATATTTTTCGGTGATTCTTGTTGCTTTGCAACCTTACGAGATGTATCTACATCTTTCATGAAGGTTATAAAGTCTAGTTTTTCCATTTTTCTGTTCAAATCTAAGTTACAACATGGGGTACTAGACTGGCCAAAATCACTGTTTTGGGAACATAGTTGTGTCTGTGCAGGCTGAGCTTACTTGTGATGAATCCTATTTTATTTCAATATTATTGAGATATTAGGAATTAAAGAAGTTATTTAATTGCATTTTTAAGGTTGTATATACTTGTGAACAAGTTGAGGACTTTGATACGTTGGTTGGTCTCTGGTTTGAACTCGTGGAGTTGTGTGGGACTGTTCTACGCTAAAGCATTGAGATTTGTGTATAAACTTGTACTTGCACTCTTTTAACTGTTGGATATCTGAAAGTTGATCTTGATACCATGGTTATCTCTTGTCACTTTGCATTGTCGTGTTGGTATGACGCTTGTGCAACTCGCCCACTTGGACGGATTGTTTGATCACATGGCACTTTTGTTGGGACCTTGTCCTTCTTGTGGCTGTGACTTTGTCACTATTGGCATGCCTCTTGATTCGGATCATTTTCCATCTTGACTTTGGATTTTTAGTCCGTCTTAAGAATGGAAGTTGTCCATTTTAAGTACGAACTAGGAAGCCATTTTTAATATGGTTCTTGGTTCTCTTGATTATTGGGCTTTGACCCTTCTTGATACTTGCTTGTGCCGGGTGTGACGACATGAGGTATATATTGGGCGAGCCTTGTTATTGAATCTCTTGGAAAATGGTGCTATGAGCTTTCTTAACATTTGGATCTTTGAATATCAAACTTGATACTCTTTATATATTGTTACTTGGTTTATTTATTTATTATGTTTCAAGTATGCTACCCATGACTTGAGAAAGGTAGCATGGTGAATTGTTGAGGGCTCTGAACCTATAGTTTTTACACCACTAAGCTATATGCTTAGCGATAGTTGTTTCTATCGTAGGGAATGATCGAGAGGAGGCATGAAGCTGGCCATCGGGATGGAGATTTTGAGAACTTTAAGGAAGATCACATTTGCATATAGGCATCTATATTTTGTATAAATTATAATACTTATACCCGATCTATGTGGTGTTTATTTGCATGAAATTTTGAGGGCTAATCGGACCATGTCCATGGGTTGTAATATAACTATGGCTACATGTTTTTTTTATTTGGGGTGTGTAAGCCCAAGTTTTGTAATATATTACATTTCCTACTTGTTTTGGATGATCGTATGAAACATGAACCCATTTCGGTTGGGTACTCGGAATTTGATTATATATATATATTAAAATATTTTTTTTGATATATATCATTGTTTACTAGAGTGGGGACAATATATGCATAAAAATCTCGTGAGTTATTGGCATATAGTAATTGGAAAGGGTCATTACATACTGTTTCCATCTAAGCCGCTGGGGCGGGATTTTTCTGCCAGCGCGAGGCCGCCAGAGCAGAAATTCCCCACCAGAGCAGGATAGGGCAAGACATAACCTCATCCCTGTCTCCTCTATTTTTCCCAAGTCTCCTTATAGAACTCGAATCAAATCTGAACTAACCCCTATAATCCAATTAGTGTTCGGCAATCGAGGATAGACTATAAAACCTTGTAATAAATTGAATGCTGTCAAAAATAGCAGAAAAACTAGCATCCATGTGCTTACAAAAACAAAAGGGGTGTGCAAAATTTTCTAAGTGTGAATTTTAGTTGACTTCGGTTGCCTTTTTGGGGCATGTAGTTTCAAGGAAAATGGTAATGCGGGTAGAGGAGCAGTGCAACCAAGCAAGGAGGTTTCCCGTCAAGATGACAGGGCTCAGTTTTATGCCTTTTCGAGCAAGACCGAGGTTGAGGGTCTGATGTAGTGATCACAAGTACTATTATTGTTTGTGACCGAATGGCTAATTTTTTGTTTGATCCGGATTCTACTTATTCTTATGTGTCCGTGCTATTTACCTCAGAATTTGATATGATTTGTGATATACTTGATGCCCCCATCCATGTTTCTACCTCAGTTGAAGAGTTAGTCATAGTCACCCATGTATATTATGTTGTCATGTTGTGTTTATGGATTTTCATATTTGAGTTGATTTGGTTATGCTGGATATGATTGACTTGATATAATCTTAGGCATGACTTGATTGTACCCCTATTATGTTGTGCTTAATGGTAATGCTAAGTCGGTAACTCTAGAGATCCCTAGTAGGGAAAGGTTGGAGTGGGAAAGAGGTACAAGCCTAAGTTAGCTAAGGTCATATCTTTCGTGCGGGGTAGGAAACTGGTGGGGCAGGATTGTTTGGCGTAATTTGGCTCATATTCGGGATGTTGAGGTCGAATCCCCCTCTATTGAGTCTATTCCTGTGGTGTCAGAATTGAGAGAGCTTAAAGCTCAAATATAAGGGCTTCTTGATAAAGGTTTCATACGTCATACTGCTTCTCCGTAAGGTGCTCCTGTCTTGTTTGTTAAAAAGAATGAGGGTAGTAAGAGGACTGGTGATTTTATCTTAAGCCATAAATGAGTGGATTGATACTGGAATGACAAGTTTATGGATAAGGAAGGTCCCAATGGTATACTTGGGTGAAGGAAATTGAAGTATTTTAGTAAGAAAATGAGTATAAATTGGGTTAGTCCTCTGAATTTGATGAGTATACCTGAGTTTGAGATATCGTGTTGATGAAAGGTTGGCTTCGTAGTGATAGTCAAGGCTGACCGAGCATAATTGGTAATAAGAGTTCGTGATGGATTGTGACGGGATGCAACTATATAATAAAATTGTTGATTAAGCGAATTTTTGTATAGTAATTATGACTTGCGAGTATCTAAGGTTGTGGTTTTCTAATATTTGATGAGTAATGTGGTTGTATGGAAAGTTTTAAGAGATGGTAGGATACCATTCGAATAGAATTTAAAGACTTAGAGTCATAATGAAGAAAAATAGTGGGATGTAGTACAACCTTTAGAGAGAGGCGAGAGCAAGAATATTTTATTTGATTGCAAAGGCTAAAGAGATATCTTCAGAAGGGTAGATAATTGGGTTCAGAGACGCGTGATTTCATTCGTTTTGATGTGGCTATGGTAATAGTGTCACAAGTCCGTCAGATTGATTAAAAACTATTGGAAAGAACTTGAGAAAAGAGTGTACAGACATTAGCGAATGTGATGATAAATGCTTTGGTTTTTTTTTTTGAGTTTAGTAATGAGTACGATGGAACTTTTGGCGAAGGATATTGTAAGATCGATGGAGATGCGATCAATGAAAAGCAAAGATCCATGAATTCATAAGAATTTTCAAGGCACAAGCTAATGTTGATAGATAAGGGAATTGTGTTATACGGTGTAAATTACAATTCAAATTTTCATTGTAAGTCTACATTCGTGGTGATGTATTTTGTCAAGGTATGAATTGGCAAGGTTAGAAATGATTAATTGTATCAGGTATTGAATCTTTGAAAGGACTCATACCTGGGTTGAGTCATAAAGTTTATTACTATTGATTGTTAAGTACCTAAGAAAGGTTTCATTTAAAATCCCTAGTGGTGGATCAAGGGTACCAAATCCTGCGATGTTATCTTGATTTAGTGGGAAGATTTGGTTATTTCGAATGACATAATTGGTGTTTTCTTGGAGTTGTTAAAGTATTTAGTGGTTCTACATGTACCACCTTGCTTATGAGAATTTATAGAAGAGCTACCATGCGTATTTATGATTGTCCGACAATCTAATATTTCATCTTATCGTCGAGGTCATGTATCGATTATATGTGGTTGAATGCAGGGATCATTGGATCTAATTCTACTGTTCTTAAGAGGTTATCTATAATTACTAAATCTAGAATTTTGATAGTGTTGTTAGAGGGTTTGTATGCTTGGACATATCCCTCAATAAGTATCTGATATCTAAAGACCAAAATCTTGTAACTTAAGCTCATGGGAATTTGGGTTGTGAGATGGAGATGTTATTAAGAACTATGATTGGTTGAGTATTATGAGTGTGTGTTGGTTGGTTCAGGTCCACCTCTAATTGTAATGAGTATTGATTTAGAATTTTATCATGCTTATGTGAGAAAGGATTAGTCCTGATGATTGTGTCAAGGTCCTTGATAACATGTGGTAGACGTGTGTACGATCAACTTTGGTGGTTATTGAAAATAGCTTTTGTTGTTGGTTAAGTTTACATGCAACAATAATTATCACTCGGGTATTTTGATGACTTCATTGAGGCATTGTATGGGAGGATGTGTAGATCACCCATAGGGTGGTTTGGAGCTGAAGATGTAAAACCTTTGAGAGTTGATTTGGTGAAGGATGCTCAGGATAAGGTGAGAAGTATCCAAGCTAAGCTTTTAGCAGCCCATAGTCGACAGAAAAAGTATGTGGGACATGTATCCCCAGTGATTCGACGATTCAGATACTACTCTACTCTTACTTTAGCCAATATTTCCTAGTTGATCACTCGGGGACGAGTGATGGGTAAATTGGTATCTATTGTAACGACCTGATTCCGTCGTTAGAGAAAAGCCAATGGGGAAAAAATTGGACCAGAAAAACTTTTGAGTAGTAACTTGAAATTTCTTAGCATAGTCCAGATTTGGACGAAATCGGAGTCAGGCGAGTCTAGAAAAATCTGGTAATTAATGAGAAGTGTAATAATGAAATTGATTGTGTGAGTGGATAGCTAAGACGTTAAGAAACCCGTACGACTTTACGGAATTGAATTTGGGCGAGTAGAACTCTCGGAATTGATCTTAGCATAAACGGGTGTTTTCTGAGTGTCGTGGGATTAAGGTATGTTATGAAATGGGGGTTTGGAGCTCTTAATTCAACATTTTGTTTCCGTCCAAGCCATTGTGCCGGGATTATTCCTGCCAGGGCGGGACCACTGTGGCGGACTAGGGGCTGCCCTAGCAGGACAGTCGCTATTTAAGTCGAAAATAAACCCCAAAATCATTTTATTTTGCAAGTTTCGACTTTGAGAGCTAGGAGACGACCCCATGTGCTTTCTTGATAGTTTTCCACCATTTTTGAGGCTAAAGGTAAGATTTTAACTCCCCGAATCCATTTTTCGATCTGTAGAATGTATACTAGTGGGTAATTTTCGATGGGAAAGGGTTTTGATCTTAAAATTATGGTGGAAAAAGCCCTAATCTGGGTATAGGGATCAAGGGTTTGGCCTAGGGTTGATAATGTTGATTATAATCCGGGTAATTAGGCCTCAATTATTGATCCATGAATTAATTGAATGTTTTTAGACCATGAACAAGCGGGAAGAATCCGGAAAGGGAAGATTCAAGTGCCTTTGGGATTCAAGCTTGGATTCGAAGCAGGTGATGGTTGTGATTTCATGTTGGTGTGATATATGTTTGTAATTGCTCATTATAATACATGTATGTATGAGATTGTTGCATTATTGATCACCCTAATCGTAAATGAGGATAATTGAATAATTGTATGCCATGAATCACATCTTGTTGTATGATTGTGAGAATATACATTGTGATTGTGTGGTTTGTTGAATGGATCGGGTGTTATGTTCTGACACACTAACTGGATCGGTTGCCACGTTCTGGCATAAAAATGGGATCGGTTGCCACGTTCGGGCATAAATATGGGATCGATTGCCACGTTCAGGCATAAACATTGGATTGGGTACCATGAACCGGTACACTAGTTTGGGTGTGGGTTCCATGAGAGGACTATTGAATTGGGTTCTATGAGAGGACCATTGAATTGTGTTGTGTATCTACTTGTGCTCTAAAATGATAACCAATGTGTATTATTGAGAACATGGAATGCTACATTGATCCTGAAAAGATGACTAATATTGTATATGTTTGGTATATGCCTGTTTTATAATGTTGTGGTTACTTGCATGTGTTTCACTTATTGGGATAGCCGCGTGATCCTACTAGTACACTATGGTTGTGTACTGATACTACACTTGCTTGTTTTTTGTTGAGTACAGGGCATCTTCAGGTGGCTATTGATAGACCTCAGCTACGTGACTATTGAGCGTAACCAGATTCAAGGGTGAGCCAGTTCTTTCAGGCTGCCATGGATCTTTCTTGTTTAAGTCCACTTTTTTCGGACTTAGACTATTTGTTTAAGGTGTTTTGTTTAGCTTAGGGGTTGTATCCCTTGTTCTTAGACTTGTCGTTAGTAGAGTTTTGGTACAATGACTTTCAGGTTCTAAGGGTTAAGACTTCCGCATTAGTTTGGTTAAGTTATTTGTTTAAACCTTTGGAGTTTATAAGAACTCTATATAATTTATGCATTTAAACTTGCTTCCGTATCTTTAAATGCATAGTTTTTGGTTAAGTTGTTTAGTCTGGGTTGTAGTAATGGTTCTCCCACCGGAGGGTTAGTGTGGGTGCCAATCACGACGGTTTGGGTCGTGACATTATCCCAAGATATTAATCCCAGAATAATGAATTCTGGGATAACTAGTTCCCAACCAAATGACCCCTTAGAGTTATTGTTGTTGCCAACCATTAGTGGCTTTTCATTTGCTACCGTTGAAGCAAAGGTTTACTCTAGTGCATTACTCTATTTTTGGAGTTACTGCATATGTTACCAATTCTTGTTGCAGCATGTCACAAGCCAACGGATGACTTTGACCATTCAGCCAAGAGAGGTTTCATTGTCCATTAATTTTTTTTGTAATCTCATACATTATTTTACTTTTTATTCCTCCATTATACCATGTAACCTATGTAACCTCTAGGTCAACTATCTTCACTATTAACTACTTTATTATCTTCTTATTCATTGCTAGGCAGATTTTCTCAATTATAAATTGTGGTGGTCTTCATTTGGTTTGGGATACACACAAGAAAATATAGAGTGCATAAAAGTTAGTAAAAAAAAAGAGTTCTTATTAGTTGAAGTAATGTGTTCTTTTAGTGGAGCTTTGACTCAACTCTTGTCCAGAGTTTGTTGAGTTGTACTTTGTGATTAGGCTGTTGTATCCTGGAGGGAACAAGTCAAGAAGACTACTGCTGGACCGATGAAAACAATTTGTAGTGGACTTGAATCTCCTTAAAGAGAGCGAGATATTCGCGCCTCAACCTGAAGATATTTCATTTCTTCATTTTTTTTTTCAATTGTAATCCTATAATATTGTAATTTTCACTAACATTAGGGGGTGAAACGCTTCCTAACAAAGGCGACTCCATACCTAAGAGGACTCAAACTCAATACCTCTTGGTTAAGGATGAATTAATACTTTACCACTCCACCACAACCCTTGTTGGTATCCTATAAATTATTTCATTAAGAGTAAATGAGTATTTTAACAATATATCATCATATTTGAAACTGATTAAAAGAAAAATAAATCATATAAATTGAGACAAAAAAAATATTATTAATATACACATTGTTATATTATTATAGATTATCTCCTTGTCCCAATCAGTTCTTGCAGTTATCCAAATGAGAACAATTGTTTGAGCTGTAGTCCCTACTAACATCCCATACCACATGCACTGAAAACAAAATAAATAAATTAATACAAACATTAAAATGTATAAATGTTAAAAGTGAAAACAAGATATTAACAAGATGAGAGAAAATGATTGATTAGTACCGGCATGCCCCATTTGATGGAAAAAGTAAGAAAGAGACCCAAAGGAATTCCAACGACATAATAGCATATAATGTTCACATAAGCCACATGTTCTTGCCACCCTGCTCCAATTGCCACCAGGGGCGGACCTAGGTGGAGCCCAAGGGTTCACCCGAACCTCCTCGTCAAAAAATTACATTATATATATAACGTCAAATTCTGATTTTATGTGTGTATATATTAAACTGAACCCCTTGAAAACAAATGATAAACTTGGCTCAGTGGATAAGTGGTTCATGAAATGCCCCTACGTTCATGGGTTCAAATCTCATTGGCAATATTTTTTCCCTCTTTTTAATGATTTGGAAAATGGAACTTTTGGGCTTAAACCTTCTTCTTCTTTTTCATTATTTTTTCCTTTTATTCCAATTCTTCTTTTTAATTTATTAGACATGTTCTTTTTATTTTTATATTTTATTCTTTTTATATCTATTATTCATTTTGTTTCAACGTAACTCTTTTTTCATATACGTTTGAATAACTTTTTTTTAAAATGATGAATTATATTTAATTTGAAATTGAGATAGAAATATAATTTATTTTTAAAAAAAAATGTAAATAGATGTAATTGAATGAAGAAACTTAAATATCGTCAACATCCTTTTAAAAATATTAATTCAAAAGAATTCATGAAATTTCTTTTATATTCTATTTTAGAGAGATGGAAACTAAACTTATTTGATTTATTCATTATTTGTTTTTTTTTTTTTTTACAAAATATGACTAATCTAGTAAATTGAACTATATGAACTAAAAAAATTGACGATGCTATTTATTTATGTTCTGAATATGTATTATAATATTAGTAACTCTATTTTTACACACTTTTAGAGAATCTTGACGATTTTCATAGTAATATTTGATTGAATGGATACTAATTTAAAATTTTTAAAAAGTGAAATATAAAGTAAAACATTACAAAATAAAAGTATAAAAAGCACAAGAAATTTTAAGAATGCTCGATGGAGCATGATAAAAGTAAAATGAAATACTTAATATGGTGTGATAAAGTGAGTTAAGTTTAGCATGATAAGGTAAATATCTTTCTTCCCCGTCTCACTCCCTTTATCATCATTTAATTTTCACGTGTTTTAGGAATTAACTTGTGTAATACAGTCGATCCACTACAATTCTTATCAATGCATCTTTGTCCTCGATATCTTTGATTAGTTTAATCTTTACTTTATGAACCAATGAAACATCTATGGTTCTTGTACAAAGAAAATGCCGAGGGGCTACTATGCTCACCGCACACTTGCATTACCATATGAACTTCTTCTTTATATTTCAAACCCCTTGAGCAAAAATCCTGGGTCCACCACTGATTGCCACCCCTATTCTTTCACATACATTATTCTATTAATTAAATAAAAAAAAAGCATCCTCAAAATACGTATATAAAATATTTACAACATATTGAAAAAATTATTAGTTTATGAAATTTTTAGCGGAGTATATATATACTACTATATAACATGGTGCATGGAAATGCGTATACATAATATTTTAAGGATAGTGCTAATTGCTAAACGAGATAAAATGCCATTTGTTTTTTCAGTGGTAAGAATGACACAATTGAAGTGTTAATATGGAAAAACTTGATAAGTAAAAGTGAAATAAGGAAATACATGTGTTATTAACTTTTCTAAACTTTGAGTGTCCATTTTCTTTATCGGTAAATTTTTGTAATCTTTTTTTGGGACTGATGGTATTTTTTTTAATCTTTTTTTCATAATATATGGAGGAAGAATCTTACTGTACAATTAAATCACACTTTAAATTCTCCATTTATTGTATAAAATAACTTTTCTTCCTTTTTGCTCATGTTCTTAATTACTTCTTTTTTCTTTCCTAATTTCATTTAAAGCTTTGTTTTTGTTATTAATCTTTTTTTAATCAAATTTTGGACTCATGGTCCATTTAGTGCATTTTTTTGGTCAGAAAAATTCAACAAAAGCCCAAAATAAAAACTAACTAATATGTACCCTAATGCAACCCAACATGAAGGGGTCGTTTGGTACAAAGATTAATAATGCAGGGATTAGTAATGCAGAGATTAATAGTGCAGGGATTAGTAATGCACATACTATTTTTATCAAGTGTTTGGTTCATTGTTTCCCACCACATCTTGTGTTTGGATTAAAACTTTATAAAAAACTTATTTCCAACTATACCCTTAGGGGTCGTTTGGTAGAAAAACAAATAATGCAGGGATTAGTAATCCAAGGATTAGTAATGCAGGGATTAGTAGTGCTGGGATTAGTATGCAGGGTGTATTTTTTATCAAGTGTTTGGTTCATTACTTCTGACTTCATCTTGTGTTTGCATTAAAACTCTACAAAAAGATTCTTTCCAATTATACCCTTGCATTATTATGAGATTTTCTATTTTATGTAATCGGTCAAGGTAGATAATTGTCGGACAACATTATATTTTTATGGTCTTCTAAGTAGCTAGGAGAAGAACAATTTTGTTGTCATGTTTGCTATTTTCTCACTTGAATTATTTGAGGATAAACATTTGTTATCTTAATAAATTAATCACTTAAAAAAGTTAATTTTCAATTTAGAATAGATAGACCATCTACTTTAAAATCAAAAAGACGGTAAACAATAGTAAAATTGAATGAATCATCTACATTTACATATAAAAATTGCATGTTGTAGTTTTAATATGTATGCAATTTATAAATGGTTCAAAATACAAACAATTAGAAACCACATATAAACCAACCAATAATATATTCAATTAAGATCACAAACGTCACGTGGTGATATATTTGCCTTTTCAATTAGTAAATGTTAAACAACTCACATTTTATTGTATTGATATGTATTGCAATTATTTATTAACAAACAACTCTCTCTAAATAATAAAATTTGTAAGCTAATTTATTTAAATAAATTTACTAGTACAAATATAAAACATAAAATTGAGAAAATATATAAAATGATTTGATGGATATTTTTGTCTTTACATAGATAATCCCATGGTATTAAATCCAATGTATTACTAATACCACCACATGGAAGGTATTAGTAATACCTTCTATAATACCATGTAGGGTGTATAACTAATCCATGGATTAGTTATACTTAGGCCCAAAAATTCTACCAAACATAGTACTAAATAATACCATACATAATACATGGACTATTTCTCTTAATACCTCCTACCAAACGAGAAGGATTTAGGCTGAGTAGAACCAAAACAGAATATCTGGAGTGCAAGTTTAGTGACGTAGCACATGAGGCTAGTGCAAAAGTAAGGCTTGATACAAATGCAGTCCCACAGAGAGTTTCAAGTATCTTGTGTCTATTAACCAAGGAGATGGGGAGATTGACAATGATGCCATACACCGTATTGGTGTTGGGTGTGTGAAATGGAGGATTGCATCAGGAGTCTTGTGTTATGAGAAGAAACCACCAAAACTTAAAAACAACCTCCATAGAGTAGTGGTTGGACCTACTATATTGTATGAGGCGGAGTGTTGGCTAGCCCAAGAATCTCACTTTTAGAAAATGAATGAGGATGCTACGATGGATATATGGTCATACTAGGAGTGATAAGATTAGAAATGAAGATATATATGGCAAGTGGGAGTGATCTCGGTGGAGGACAAGATTTGGAAAGCAAGATTGAGATGATTTGGGCACATGAAGAGGAGATCACGGATGCTCCAGTATGTAGGTGTGAGGGGTTGACTATGGATGGTTTCAGTAGAGCTTGATGTAGGCCAAAGAAGTATCGAAAAGAGGTGATTAGACATGATATGACACAGTTTCAGCTAATCGAGGACATGCCTTTATATAGGAGGTTGTGGAGGAGATGGATTAGGGTGGAAAGTTAGTAGGTAGTAGAACATTGTCTCACTTATCTTTCCTTGCCAATTGTCGTAGTGTTACTCAGGGAGTTTCTTGTCCTTTGATGTCTGTTACTATTACTGCCTGTTGTTTTTGCACTTCAATTATCGTATTATTTTGTTGTAGTTACCTTTCTTTTTTCAGCATGCCTTTGACATGCTCTCTATAATAATTTTTCATGACTTCTTTACTCATGCTAATTCTTTTTTCTTGAGCCGAGGGTCTATCGAAAATAATATTTCTACCTCCCAAGGTAAGGGTAAGATCTGCATACACTTTACTCTTCCTAGACCCCACTTGTGGGATTACAATGGGTATGTTGTTGTTGTAAGATCTCTACGCCACCGAAATGGGAAATCAAGAAGTCTACACTATTTTTGAATTAAGTTACAGCATTAAATGAAGTATCTGACAAAAAGAAATCATACCTCATAGAGTAAAATGCCAAATGAATATATGTCCGCATTCCGGTCAAATATTTCATCTTTATAAATCTCAGGTGCCACATAGGGACCTACAAGTGAAAAGCAAATGAGTAAAGTAATAAACATAAACACGTAGAGGTGAATCCTTTCATGCAATCGGCAAACAATATACTCCAACTCATCACCAGAAGTTTTTTTTTTTTGTTTTTGAAACTGGTAACATACCAGAAGCTTCTGATCTATCAAAAATTACTACCACATGAGAATTGATTTCTTTCAGAGTAGGAAATATTATGATTTAGTGTTTCTTACTCAAAGTTTGAAAAACTTACTTGAACGATCAAAACCCTCCGGCTGCACCAACTTTGCTTTGTCAGGTGAAATTTTTGACAATTTAATCAGACCAAATCCGGCAACTTTCAGGTGATCTCCATTGTCAAGCAAAATATTTCTGGCACCTTACCAAATTCCGAATATTAAAAACACTAGGAAATCCCAATGAGTACAGTCAAAATGATCAGTTAACAGCATTAGAGAAATAAAGCATATAGTTGTCTTACTTTGGATTTAGATTACAATGTATAATTGGGTCTGGTTTGCATTCGTGAAGGTAGTTCATACCCCTGAAAATCAACCAACATGATACAACATAGATATGTTTAGATAAAAGAAGTAACTGAAACAATCACAAGTCACCAAAGAGTAGAGGAATTGGCGAAGGACAGATTCAAGCGTGAGAGATCATTTCACTTTTATGACAAAGAACGACTTGCCTAGCAACATCAAGAGCATATTTAAGCGCCTTAGAAGGAGATATACGTCCCTTTTTCTGAAGATAGCTACCTAGATCACCCTGAAAAATTGCAAAGCATTTAATGCCAAATGTCATAATTGCAAGGCAAAGGTAAGAATTGAGACCAATGACATACAAAATCCATAAGCATCAAGATCTCTACAACAAAGAAGTTGAATTTATTGCCAACGCTAGCTAAAGTTTTAACCAATGTTGAGTGTCCATTATAATAAGGAATATTAACATAAGTTGAATTGATAAAAAGGTGAACAAGCTACATTGTTGTGTGACAGGCAGTGTGGAAAGATTGACAGAGCCTACCCTTGGATGATACTCTGAGACTATCATCATCGGTATATTTTGTGTAACTGCTCCAACAAACTGAACTACATTTGGATGCCGCACTTTTTCTAGCAAAGTTAATTCATGTTTGAAAGCGTTTCTGCATGCAATCGTGGAAACAACGCAAAGTTAGATATTAAATCCAAAGTCTAATTTATGGACCCATATATTTCGCACAATACTTGTTAAGAGGAAAAAATTATTAATCATCTGCTTAAGTAAACCAAGGAAGGCCACATTCAAACAGACTTTAAGCAGGTTAGAGGATCCAAACAAGAAGTCCATATTAAATTGCCAGAAGGGGCTTTGCCTTGTAGATTGCATAATCCAATAAACATTTTGATACGAGGCCCCTCATGATACAGGGCACAAGAAAAAATACAGAGTATCTACAAAAGCCAATAAGCATCACATGTGAAATGAGAGTTGCAGAGCAGCTAAAACATACATGCTTTCAGGATCTTTATAGCTATCCTTGTCAAGTATTTTTACCGAAACTTTCGTTCCATTCCATTTGGCAACTTGATATGAACCCTGTCAAAAGTTAAAAAGAAAATTATAGACAAATTCTTGGGATAAATTCAAAAATTTTAGGCACCCAAAAGCATCACATGAAATGAAAGTGGGCCTGGTGTCTCAGGCTTCATTCAGAAAGCTAAGAAAGAAATACAATGGTTAAAGCGGAAGGTAAGTATTTCAATTTAAGGCCGATTGTGCTTTCATCACTCAATCATAATTGAAACATCACAGTGCTGAGTAACAAAACATAGAACACTTGCCTTTGAGATCCCATCACTTTTGCGGATTTGAAGCTCCAGAGGGTTAAGTTCATATTCTGGAACTTCTCGTGGATTTGCTACAGCCATTGGCGTCTTTCTGACTTTCTACCAACATAACAGATACATCTATGAGTGTCAGAACATAAGGTACCTCAGGCAAATTAGGACTTTCTACCCACTTACCGGGACTTTGGCTCCACGGGCCTTCAACATTTCGTAAACTTCAGCATTACCATAGTGTTTTGCATCAGCTGCCGCCTGTCACAGCCTCTTATAACAGTCAATGTTTGAAGATAAGGGAAAAAGCTTTAAGCATTTTCCGCTGAAATACACAGTTTAGGGCCTTAATCTCTAATTATCATTATATTTCAATTAAATTTTTTTGATGAAATTACATTAATTCAAAAATTAACTAAAACAACAGCAATTTCTTTTTCTTTTCTTTATTGGCCATTTCTGTGAATATAGAAGGAATAGACAAAGAAAATATTAGGGAGAGAAAAAGAAAAGGAAGCACCATAGTTACTTAAGCTAATGAGTTCGGAGAGCATACAACATCAAGATTTACATTTAGATATTCATTACTACTAAAGCCAGACTCATTAATTGCTTTTGTGGTTGGTTTCTTGTCCATAGTTTATGATAGCATTTTGCACATTCAAGGACCTAAATCTGATTGTACATGAGAAGGAAATGCTCGTACAAAATCTTGTTTATCATAAGAATAACAAGCAGGATGTAAATATTTTCTCAAAGAAGAGCGTCCAACTGTAAAGTATTTGGATATGATGGAAGAAAGGAGGAAGAAGAAAGCAAAACAATGCTTCCTCATTTTTACCGAGTTCTTTCTCGCTAAAGTTACAAGATCGACTTATTCCCATTTATAGAGTTCTTTCTCGTTTTATATTTGTGATCTGTTCTTTCTCTAATCCTATTCATAAGTAACAAGTTCATGCAACAAAGTTCTTAGGAGTTTTAACTTGGGAGGCCAACCTATCTGCTTATAGTTTTCTACTAGAGTTGAGGGTCAAATACACACATAAAGTATTCCTATTTTTTGAGTTTCATACTTGAGCTATCATCAAATGTTATTTTTATACCCCTACTTTGGGAGCTAGAGTCCACATGTTGTGCAGTTCATATGCGCTTATATATTAGCTACATATTTTGTCAGTTTAGCATGATGTTCTATTCTTTACTGCCAGCCATTGAAGTACATCATGCATTCTTTTTGAAAGGCCTCAGAGATGATTTCCATTCTGCTTCTTTGGTTTTCTTTCTTAATAATACATGTATACTTTCAATTTCTTCAGCTATAGGCTTTTTCTTGGCTTGGTGATTTAGTACAAACTCTAGCCATGTGAAACTCAACTTGCATGTTGTTAAGCTCATGTTATTTCCTACAATTTCTAGTACCCTTTTTGTCAGATCCTTCTAGACCTTGAGAATTCAATGCTCATCTTTTGATGTTCATCTCTAAAGGCAGCCTGGTGCATAAAGCATCTCGCGTTAGCAGGGTCTGGGGAAGGGCGGCCCCAAGGGTGTGACGTAGACAAGCTACCTAAATGCAAGCATTAGTGGCTACTTCCACGGTTCGAATCCATGATCTATAGGCCACACAGAGACTTTGTTTTGTGCATGACCTCATTTATGCTCAACTTAAGAGTTCTGCAATAAGCTTTTGATAATTGACATTCGGTAATTGGAGTATACTCCAGATGAGTGTACCACCTCCAGGCCCCTCAGGCAGGACTAGATGGCTCTCCTAGTGCACCATTACCTTATTAGGTTTGCATTCAATATCAATACTTGTGTTCCCTCTTGACTTCTGCTCAATGTATTGTATTTCTAGGTTGATTGAAGAATGTTGGGATCCAGAAGCTTTTGTACAGCCAACATTTTCTGAGGTCATTGTGCGGATGAATATAATATTTGCTAACTCCTCGAAACAAGGATGGTTGAAAGATACTTTTAAACTTCCTTGGTAATGATTCTACTGCACTATTCATCGTCTATTTTAGAAATTCAACATTTGTTTATTTATTATGAATAAGAGCCTTGAACTAAGGTGAAAAATTGTCTTCTCCTTGGCACAATATCAACTACGTTTGATGGGCCAGTAAACATATTTTACAAGATTGGTTTGCCATTGCTGGGATCATTTGCAAGATGAATTTGTAAGTTTATCAAGTTGGTCTATGTCTGCTAATGCAACAGATCTTTGGTGCAGGTTGTAAGTGTGCATGAAAGTGTCAAGAACATGGACAATAATTGGAGTCAACGGAGTTTATCAGCGGAAGATTCTTGTGGAGCTTTCCATTTATGATAAACCTAATAGGCAAACTTGTATTTACAAGATTCCTTGAAAGCTTTATATTGTTGTTAACCAAATAAAAGGCAGATTTTCTGGGTGAATAAGATGGGACTACAATTAAATGTTGGCTTTATAGTAAGTTTGAACTCCACTATATGTCATGTGAAGTGTGTTTATTAGTTCTATAGTATTTGAACCAAATGTATTTTGTTTTACAAGGGGGAAAACAAAAAGGTTATATAAGAAAGGACTGAATATCAATCTATATAGTGTTATTATACAATAATATACTTAAGACTTTAATTAACAATATATACACATACTTTTATTTAATTACAAATATAGTTTTTAAATTACATACATAGCAGATTAATTAATTTTCTAATTTAAGTTACTCCCTCTGTCCCAATTTATGTGGCACTTTTCGTTTTTCGAGAGTCAAACAGTTTAAGTTTGACCGGAAATTTGCGCAAGAAATCTTCAATTTTTTTGAAATGAAATTTATATATTTGTAAATTAAGTAAAAAGTACTATAAGTCACAACAATTGATAATTCAAAATGTTTAAAAGATCTATGAAAAATTTACGGTCAAAGTTAGACTTGTTTGAATCTCGAAATCCTAAAAGTGCCACATAAAATGAGACGGAGGGAGTATCTTTTATTTTCTTCTCTTCTACTTTTTGGATTATGTGCCTTTTTTGTGGGGATGATAATTATGGTACAAAATTTTGTCAATTTTTATCTCTCCTTGTACATTTTAAACTATACACGCTTCTTACCTTTTATTCTCTCATCTTTTATGTTAAACATTTAAACTTTACCAGATTTTATTTTCTTCCTTTTTGATACAATCCATGTAAAAGTAAAGCTTTTTATGTTACCAACAAGTTGTCCATAGTTACTCCCTATGTGGTTTATAGTTTCTAGGTAATTTAAGTTTTTCTGTTCCCTTCCTTCAAACTAATTCTTCACCTTTCATCTTCTTTCGTCCAAATCGCCTCTTGCATCAGAACTTGAACTCAAGTTCATACATTTCACCATTTTGTTCACCATTGTTAACCCCTTTCTTGAGTTCGATGGAGAGGACGCTGCGGAAAAGCCCTAGATTTAATAAATCTTGATATATAGTTATTACATATTCTTTTAAGTCAATATAAGTATTGGTTGTAGCAATTTGTGAAAGCACAAAGTTTTGTTTCATTTAAACATGATAATTTTATAACTGCATTTATATTGTTTATTAGCATGACCTATAAATATTATATTTTTAATTATTGGTACACATTCTGATTTGTGTAGTAAGTTAGTTTAAATCATTATTTTAGCACTTGGTGAAGGTACAAAAGTTTTGTTTGTATTTTGTTATTCAAAATGTCAGCCTTCAATCTTATATTGTTCTTTTATATAGCTTTGTTCTTAAGTACTTTACTGCCTTATTTTTTTTAATTTTTTTTGGTTAAACTCTTATCATGTTATCTATATTTATGTATTTTATTTAGTGTGTTGGCTCATAGAATAATAGTGCATTAAATTTTAGTATAAAGTTATTACATAATCTTTTAAGTCAATATAAATATTGGTTGTAGCAATTTGTGAAAGTACAAAATTTTGTTTCATTTAAACATGATAATTTTGTAGCTGCCTTTTATATTGTTTATTTGTATGATCTGTAAATATCATATTTTTAATTGTTGATACGCATTCTGATTTGTATTGTAAGTTAGTTTAAATAATTATTTTAGCACCTGCTGAAGGTACAAAAGTTTGTATTTTGTTATTCAAAATGCCAGCCTTCAATCTTATATTGTTCTTTTACATAGCTTCGTTTTTAACATGTTTTTGTGGTATCAATCAAACATAGTGTGTTGGATCTCAAAATTTCTTGCCTAGTTGATTGGACACCAGTTTGGTATTCAATGGATTACATAGCTCTATCCACACGTGTTACACATAAGAGATATTTTGAAAAGAAATCAGAATTGCATTATTTTTATCTAAACAAACTTAGACAACCATATCGTTATGAATCTTCATTGGTGGAGATGGACCACTAATGACATACTTAAGTTCTAAATGAAAAATGGTTGTGTCCACACCCAATTGGGAAGATATAGTAATAATTAAGTCTTCGTATTTGGTGTTTGCATCATACATCACCCCTTCAATATTGTAATCCACGTAATTACATGTGTTAGAGTACAACTTATTAATCAATTTCCAAAATAAACAGAATGGTGTTCCTTCTGTAATTAAATTACACAGTTTGGTATACAAAATGTCTATATATAGATAAAATGATAATCATGTTGGTATACAAAATGGTTGACGACCTAAATTAGTTTTGTAGACCATCATTTTAACCAAAACATTTACCAAAAAACATATCAGCAGTTTTGTTGTATTTAAACACCCAAAAAAACACTACATAATACACTTGATGTTCCCATAAAATAATCACCAAAGTTGTTTTTTCAATACGACCTAATATATAACATTCACACTAAAAATAAACTATGAATTCTGGTGTTTATAAAAACAAAATACACAATACCAATTACACCAAATCATCTACACCATATACACTACCAATTACACCTAATAATATAACATCACAAATCAATAATAATTATAACCAATTTAATAATTATTCAATTTTGTTATCTAAAAACAAGACTATAGAAGATACCAATTACACCAGATCACTGATATACTATGAGTTTATGGTATTTTTGATATATTTCACTTAAGAGTTGTGTGTGTCTAGGGCTATTTTGTACTAGAAATAATATATTTTGTATCATGTTTGCAGGAAATAGGCTTGGACGCGGTTGAGTGAGATAGCAGCTGAAATTCTGCAGAAGTGGCCACCCACGGACGTGACCTACGGACCGTAGGTCCTATGATGGTCTGTCGATGGGTAGGCATAGATAGGAGCATCAGCGAAGTCTGACCAAGTATGGAACTACGAATCGAACCACGGACTGTAGGTCGACCCACAGGCCGTCCTGCACATCCGTGAAGGTGTTCAGAGAGTTGAAGTTCCAGTACCTGATGAAATTCCTAAGTATGGACCCACGGAACAGGACCCATGGACCGTAGGTCCACCTACAGTCCATCCTGCGCGTCTGTTGTTGGTGATAAGAGAATGATGGTTCCAGGCCTTGAAGAAAAGTCTAAGTGTTGACCAACGGAGGGGACCTACGGACCGTAGGTCGACCCACGGTCCATAGGTCGAGTCGTCGATCAAAGCCGCGTCCTAGAAGTTTATTTCCTTATTTTGGTTTCCTTTTTGTTTAGGACATGTTTTTCTATAAATAGGGTATGTAAACCTCATTTTTAGGGGTGAGACATTATTACTTTTAGTTCTTGGTATTTTTCTTTGGGAATTAACTTGCAAACTTTAGCAATTTGATTTCTGGATTTCGGTTCATATGATTTTGGCTTTGCAATTCAAATGGAGCTTTCAAATTTCTTCTACTCTAATTGTAAGTTCATGAATCCTTTTTACCAAAATATGAATTGTGTTCTTTCAAGCATGAGTAACTAAATCCACAACTAGGGTTGTGGGAAGTATGAGCACTTAACAACGTATAAATAATAACTAAGTAATTCTTGAATAGTGTTGATGCATGTATTGGTAATTCTTTCGCTTAGAAGTCTTTTTAACGAGTGCATGCATTAGAACTCGCCTTGTTGCTACTTGCTGGACCAAGGAGGTAGTTAATAAGAAAAGAATTATAAACAGAGATTTAGTGTGATACTATCTAATAGTCTAATGTCAATTGGTGCAAGGGTGAAAACTAAGTCATACATTGATGTGATGTCTAATCTGAGGTAAAGGTAAAGGTTAGTAGATTATACACACGTAGCCGAACCAAGGTGCGGGGTAAAATTCTCTATTTGGAGGACCAATCACTTAGGGATACGTAACTTACCAACTTTGCATGTAAAACACTAGGAAAGGATTACTATTATTAGGATTACCGCATTAAGAGCTTATGGGAAACACATACACCCTAGTTTCTCTCTCATATTGATAACTCATAGTTTGAATCTTGCTCACTTGTTACTTAAATAACAATTGGTTATTTGCTTACATAACCCCCCCCCCCCCGTCCCCCTTTAATTACTTGTTTCAGAAATAACTTGAGTAATTGGATATAATAGTGAGGTAAGTTTAAGTCTGAACCATATTCCTCATGAGTTCGACCCCAACCTACAAGTTGTGTTCTTTATTTGACGACGACCGGTTATACTTCTTTAGGGAAGTGTAATTTGAGCGTATCAAATTTTGGTGTCGCTGTCGGGGAATAAGGCTTTTGGATTAAGTTTAACTACATTATTGAACTTTAGTCAATTATTTTCTAATTTTACATTTTCTTTTGTTTTTGTTTTCTACAGGTTTCTACTCTAGTGTATGCCAAGTACACGGAGTCGAGGTGAACCATTGACCTCATACGACCCTAAACTCAGTAAGACTTTGAGAAAAATGGCAAATCAAGGGGCAATAATAACCCAATCATAGATGAGCATGAGGAAGAATTGAATAATGAGAATGCTCAGGTTCCTGGTGGTAATCTACTTGGAGATGCATTGAGGGTGTAGAATCCACCAGTTGAGGAGTGTTTGCAAGAGTTGTGTGGGTCGATCGGAGTTGGACATGAACGTCATAGGTTTGAGAGTCTTCCATCTATGTTTGACAGGAGATGCTGCAGTGTGGTTTTCTGAGCTTCCGTACAACTCGATTCATATATGGGAACAATTGCACAAGGTGTTCATGGCAAAGTATTTTCCGTTGTCCAAGAAGCTGAATCAGAAGGACCAACTGAACAACTTTGTAGCAGTACTTGGAGAGTCTGTGAGTAGTTCATGGGATAGGTTCACTACATTTATAAGAAGTGTTCTGAATCACCTCATTGATGATGAGTCATTGAAGGAGTACTTCTACAGAGGTCAGGATGACAATGGTAAGGCCTTGCCGAATACTATTGCTGAAGGATCATATGGTGAGTGCGCTTTTGAGGAGATCGCTGAGAAATTAGAGAAGATTTCCTGAAATAATAAATCATGGAGCACTAGAAAGTCAGACACTGGAAGAAGCACTTTTGTAGTTCAGGCTGCACCTAGTCAATCTGCCGATGACTTTCGTGAGGAGATGGCTCAGATGAGAACAGAACTTGGGTTGGTGTTGAAGCATGTGAACGGAGGTATAGAAAAGGTGAATGTGGTAAACTACTTAACTAGAACTCCACCACCACCAGTTGAGGAATGCTACTATGAGTAGGATGCTTATTTAGTGAATGATCAGACAGGGGGTTTCCAAACCAACGCCCAAGGTTCCAACTCGGATAATTGGTGCCACGGTCAAGGAAACCAAGGTTGGAACTATGGGAATTATAATCGAGAGGGAAACTATGTCTAGGATGGAAACTACAACCGTGATAACAACTACAACCGAAACAACTATGGTAAAAAAAATGAGAGAATGGGGCCCTATGTTCCACCTGGGAACAGAGAATCTGGTAATAGAGAAGCTGGGGGTAGTATGTCGCGCGTTGAGGATATGATGCAAAAGATGATGAAGAGGTTTGATGCTACTGATCAAAATATGAAAGAGATGTGTACTGAGTTGTCCGGGATTGGTTAGAAAGTTGATGCCCATTTAGTGTCGATAAAGCAACTAGAGCAACAGTTCAGTCAGTTGTCTGCTACTGTGAATACACGCCAATCGGGCACACTCCCCAGTAACACTATCCAGAATCCGAAAAATGATGGGCATTGTATGGTGATCACGACTCGCGGAGGAAAATAGAATATTGATCCCCCTATGCCATATGGTGTTGAAAATATGGTAGAAATAGATGCAGATGAGATTGAGGTTACTGGAGAGACTAAAGATACTGCAGAAAAGGAAGTTGAGTTGACTCAGAAGGTTGTTCATATGCCTAGACCCCTACCTCCATTCCCACAGAGGTTAGTGCAAAAGACTGAAGAAGGAAAATACCCCAGGTTTATAACTATGTTGAAACAGCTTTCCATCAATGTCCCATTGATAGAAGCTTTGGAGCAAATGCCTGGGTATGCAAAGTTCATGAAGGACTTGGTGACCAAAAAGAGGGCTGTCAGTTTTGAGAATGATGAGAGGTTGCAGCATTTTATTTCCATTTCTACGAGGTCACTAGTACAAACGAAATAGGGTATGTAAACCTCGTTTTTGGGGGGGTGAGACATTATTGTTTACTTTTAGTTCTTGGTATTTTTCTTTGGGAATTACCTTGCAAACTTTAGCAATTTGATTTCCAGATTTTGGTTTATACGATTTTGGCTTTGCAATTCAATTGGAGATTTCAGATTTCTTCTACTCTAATTGTAAGTTCATGAATTCTTTTTACCAAAATATGAATTGTGTTCTTTCAAGCATGAGTAACTAAATCCACAACTAGGGTTGTGGGAACCATGAGCAATTAACAACGTATAAATAATAACTAAGTAATTCTTGAATAGTGTTGATGCATGTATTGGTAATTCTTTCGCTTAGAAGTCTTTTTAACGAGTGCACACGTTAGAACTTGCCTTGTTGCTACTTGCTGGACCAAGGAGGTAGTTAATAAGAAATGAATTATCAACAGAGATTTAGTGTGATACTATCTAATAGTCTAATGTCAATTGGTGCGAGGGTGAAAATTAAGCCATACATTGATGTCATGTCTAATCTGAGGTAAAGGTAAGGGTTAGTAGATTATACACACGTAGCCGGACCAAGGTGCGGGGTGAAATTCCCTATTTGGAGGATCAATCACTTCGGAATACCTAACTTACCAACTTTGCATGTAAAATACTAGGAAATGATTACTATTATTAGGATTACCACATTAAGAGCTTATGGGGAACACATACACCCTAGTTTCTCTCTCATATTGATAACTCGAAGTCTGATCTTGCTCACTTGTTACTTAAACAACAATTGGTTATTTGCTTATGAAACCCCCCCCCCCCCCTTTTATTACCTGTCTCGGAAATAACTTGACTAAATGGATATAATAGTGAGTTAAGTTTAAGTCTGAACCATATTCCTTGTAGGATCGACCCCAACCTATTAGTTGGGTTCTTTATTTGACGACGATCTCTTATACTTCTTTAGGGAAGTGTAATTTGAGTGTATCAATCACACCAAAAGAAATTCTTGAATTATGGTGTTTATATAAGGCCTACAACATACCAATTACACCAGATCACATACCAAAAGAAATTCTCGAATTTATACCAAAAAATATTCACTGAATCTGGTTTAACAAATGTATTTAAATATACCATCATTTTCACCAAATCATTTACCAAAAAAAAAACCACCTAAGTTGCCTTTTCTATACAACCTAACATATAACACTCACACCAAAAATTAACTATGACTTTGGTGTTTATAAAAACATTATAAGAATACCAAATACACGACATAATAAGAATACCTACAAAAAACAATTAAAAAATTTATTGTTTATTCAAGAATTAAAAAAATACAATCTTTTCACCAAACCATTTACCAAAGCAGAATCACGTAGTATGAATTTTCTTACTAAACCACAAAACCATACAAATTAAACCAACAACTAAATACCAAAAAATAGTACCGCTGTGGTGCTTATTAACAACGTCATTTACTATAAATTAAATCACTCAATATACCCAAATTCAATCCATAAAAATAATTTATAATCAACCTTATAGTGATTGTAAGACAAAAATAAATTTCCAACATAATAAATTATAAGATAACAATCATGAAAAAAAATTCCAAATATATAAAATAAAACAATCAAAATTATCACGAAAAAAACTACAATCCAATCGTGATTTTGTTCAAATGCCTGAAGCGTCCCATCGTCCGTTGTGTTGAATTAGAATTGAAAAATTGTTGGTATCCATAGTTGAACAGTCGATTAGAATGGATAGAAAGAGAGTTTTATTCTTGTTAAAAAAAACCTTTTTAATGGGAGAGAATATATAACAAATTTGAGTAAATCGTGGAAGGTAAAAGAATTGGAGATAATCATGGAATATCCTTTTTCGATGCTATCTTTTTTTTTTAATAATAAATTCTATTTTTGAGAAAAAAACTATTGCTATATAGGAGGGGAAAAAACTATTGCTATATAGTAGTAATTAAGGTACTAAGTTGTATACTTAAGTTTTTTGCCCATCTATATATGCTTCTTATTTTCCTTTTCTTGATAGTTTTTTTAGGCAACTATCCCGAATTCATTTCTAATACTATTTTATTTGTCCAAATATTTTGATGATGTTTTTTTTAGGACTTTGCCTTGATTTTCTTATCATATTTGTGTTTTACTTTTCTCTGGAAGAAAAGTTAAAGTATTACCATAAATATTTTAACTTTTCCTGAAAGAAAAATATAATTCTCTTTCATATTTGATTATTTTTTCCTTAGAGGAAACTTATGAAACTCTATAAATTGAAGACCCTCTTCTCTTACCATGAACACAATAGTATCTACAATGTAGTCGTTTATAAAGTTTTGTTTATGGGGAGAATTTTCTCTACAACTTCTATGGATAATATTAGTTTTTAATTATGTAGGCCGATTGCCAAATCATATAATAATATATGTTTCTTTTGGTATAGTTTTATGTATCGTCTAATTTATCGTCATCTGATTTGCAATTGTAAGTTTCTGCATGACGCCCTGATTCGTTTGAACCTAATAATTTCTCCCTTTTCTTTGTTTTCCCACTCATTAGCTTCCATAAAAAAATCAAATTTACCCTGAACTATCGACATTCACTCAACTTTGCCTTTCGTAGGAAGCTTGCGGCAAAAAATCCTCTTGTTGTTTCCTTGTAATGTCATACTTGTACTTATTCTCCAGCTCAGTAAATGGAATTACTGCGAGTATATGTGTAACATTGTCTACCAAAGCTAACATGCGGATAACACATGTATTTCACGAGCTACATCAGCCTACACGTGAAAAATTAGAAAAGGAAAAAGGAAATAATAGTAAATCATAATGAATAGCTAAGTTACCATTTGCTAGTACACTTAATAATACATCATTCATTATCAAATGTTCACAAAATATATTCAACATACCAGTCATAACTATGTGGATTTTGTTAGATATTTTACACAATTTGTAATAATGTCTAGAACATTTAGAGAGTAAAATGCAACAGGAATAATAGATCGACATACATTCAACCAAAGAAAATACAAATGATTTATATCTTATGATAACTTTAATTTAGCTATATTTCATCATCATCATCATCATCATCATCATCATCATCATCATTCATTTGATGTACAGGGAATTCATGAATTTTATACAATCCAGACAAGTTCAGGCTAATAACCCGCCATCTTAGTTTTCAGTCATTGCTGAGGAAGGAAATGAAAATATTGAAGTATTTGATAAAAATGAAAAAGATGAAGTAATACTTATTCTTGAGCCAATAGAGTTACAATTGAAAGAAAATCCATGACAGATTATGTCCAGGTATTTTGATACAACATCATATGTTGTCCCAACTTACAAATACAAGATGCATTATGAAGTAATACTCTCAACCATAGGTGTGCTGAATTCTAGCACTTTTACCTAGCCACTACTAAAAAGGTTTATAACTTTTCAAAAGTTATTATAAAAATGATATTCACCCAGAGGAATGGGGAGTAAGCACAATGAAGGAAAGGAAATGCACCCATCCAGAGCAAAAGATTGCGGTCAGATTTAATTACTGGATTATATCGAAAGTTTTAATAAAGCCTTGTTTTATGAGAATGATAATAAAAAGCACTCATGTTTTATAAAAACATGCTCCCATGTCTTTAAACAACATATACCAAATTGGTTTTGTCAATGGTGGATTTTATATGGCCCGTCTGTGAATATACTCTCGGAAGAATACATATGTGCTGAATGGGTTGATGTATTATCCAAAATAATATAATTACGAAAAGATGATACATATTTTAAAGGAAATCCATTAATGTTTTTTTTCATAGAATTCTCTATTCCATGGATAATGAAATGGACAATAGAAGTCCAAATGAATGAAGAAGGATCCACTTGCTTAAGGAGAAGATTTCGTACAAAATGTTGGAGTAAATTACTCCAGAGAGATGCTGAAGGAAAGGTCCATGGATAGGAGATTATAGACTCCATTAACGACTCTATTGAGGTTAGTAAGAGTCAATCGAAAGTCATACAAGGCAGAGATGATATCAATCCTTTTAAACAAATAACAAGGAAACTAGAAATGAAGAAGGGGGCTATCTCCAAATCAGAACTTCTTGCATCATACATGGAAGAAGTCAAGAAAGATTTAATAAAAAATATGGGCATATAATTTTCGGACAATATATCTATGGTACATCCAATGAGGAAAAAGACACATGTATAGCAGGAGAATTCCAAAGTGTTCATAGCATGGAAGAGAAGGACATTGAAACATTTCTTCAACAGTTCAAGAATCTGATAGAAGAATCTTCCAGTTTAGATAAACTACAGGGAAAGGAGACCAGAAAAGACTAGAAGACAAGATACTAGCTTTTATAAAAGTTAGAATAATTGTATACTTTTATAGAGTTACGCACCCAAATGTCGATCCAATAATGAAACATGTCGTAAACCCTTATCTGCAAAATCTGCAAAATGTGATTTTTATAATCACATGTAGTTTCCATTTTATCTGCAAAATCTTGCGATAAATCAATAGGCTTGAATTTTAAACCAGAAAGCTTTTTATCATTAAGCTCTTTAAAATCTAAATCAGAAAACTTTTTATCAAGAAGCTCTTCCAAATCATTTAATGAACCAAATTTAAAATCTTGAATCTCAGGAGGTCTTTGAACATGAGTAAGAATGACCTCGGCTTTGTTTTCAGAAGTAGAAGCAACATTTGTCTTAGCTATATCAGCCTTTATATCTTTTATTAAAATAGTTAATTCATCAAGTTTTTTATCAAGAGAGCCTCGCCCAAAACTTTAACATATAAACTCAAATAATTATTTTGAGTAATAAGTTTATTAATTTCAGCAATACTGACAAAAGCAATATCCTCTTCAATGAATTTTTTAAATGCCGAGAAAGTAATACATGTATTATTTGGCAAAACAGAAGATGACTGAGGAGGGTAGATGGCTTTTGTAAGATTACCACTACCTTCTTTATAAGTCCTTTCGATAACATTAATATACAAAGGCAAATAGGTGATTATAAACCATGGAACAAAATACATAATTTGATTATGCAAAGCACAAGTTTCATAAAACTCTTGAGAGATATTATTCATATCTTCTTGACTATAAGAATCAAAGAACCATGTTTTAAACCGATTCCATTTTTCATCAAAAAATTCTTTCTGAATATGTTTTCTTGCCAGAGAACCTGGGCTAAAATCCAGTTAGTGTGGAATCATTAAGAATTATTAAGGTCAAACTCCATTTCAGAGACAGAAGGAATATCCTTATCATAAACATCATCATTTACCTAAACTATATTAGTTTGAGTGTCGATCTTTACCTTTTCTACCAAAGAGTTGCTACCAGACGCAATAGTATGTAAAGAAGCAGCACGATCTCGGGCTGGACTATAAATAGGTTCAATAGGGGAAATATGATGAATAGTAGGCAAACGTTTACGACTTGATAAAGAATGTCTATTATAACTGTGATTCACAGTAGACATCAACCTGTTATTAGAAAAAGACTGCCTATGAGGTGCATAACTATTATCAGAAAATTGAATACAAATCCTACCATCGGAATTTTGCGATATATGAGAATAATCAGAATTTGTAATCGCATTTGTTAGATGATTAGGGGATATGACCGAATTTAGAGTCCATGAAGTTGGGAAATCAATTTCTTCCCACTTAATAGGTCTCCTGGTGGTAACCTTGGACCTTGCAAAATTGGTCTCCATCAATATGGTTTGATCAGGTGTATCATATAAAATACATCTAGGATTTAGAGTAGATAACAATTTAAAATAAATTCTATAAGACAAACTTATAAGTTCTGAACCAGGCACATAATTATAACCATGCGTTTTAACATTTAATGTTAAGGCATAAAGTATATTAACATCAGTAAGAGATAACTGCAAATTTAGTTGAGTATTAAAATATACGGGACCATAGGCCACTGTAGATTCAATCGAACCCATAATAGACTGTCTAAAATTTAAATTTCTAGCGTCTCTTAAAGCTGCTAAAAATGTTTCAGGTAACCTTTTAGGGTTAAAGGCTTAAAAGCAATTTGCACCATACCAATATGCAGGTAATTGTACTGATTTTTATATAAATTAATATCATGCTCGTTTAGCAAATGAATAGTCTGTTCAAACAAATTTAAAGCTAAAGATTGCTCTGTAGTTTTAATCAATTGTTTAGAAGACAGTTTATCAAACCAACCATAACCATAAATAGGTTTAATCAGGACTTTAGGAATAGTCCATTTGTTTAACAAATCAAGGTTTTGAGGTACATCGACCTCTTCGAGTCTGGTACTTTTAGTACAAGTTTCTCCCAGATCCATAAGACAAAGATCATATCTATGTCGAATATGAGCCTAGAACTTTCATGGTATTTATGAGATGGAGGTGAACTACATCATTGTAGTAGAGGACTTTATCAAAAGCATGAAAATACGTATTAAATCTTGACAGGCCCCTTGCTTGGGTAAAAGGATAGATCCTTCCATACAATCATCAAACCATATAAAAATTTGTGTATATTTCGATTCGAATTTATTATTTGAGTTCGGATGCTAAACTAGATTGGTTCTTTTATGCTTATAGCAGAGAAGATCTTAATTGTATTTCGCAAGAATTTTACGAAGCTTGTGCTTTGCATAATCAAATTATGTATTTTGTTCCTTGGTTTATAACCACCTATTTACTGTTATATATTAACGTTATTGAAAGAAATTATAAAGATAGGAGTGGTAATCTTTTGAAAGTTGTCTACCCTCCTCAGTCATCGTTTGTTTTACCAAACAATACTGGTATTACTTTCTCAGCATTCAAAAATTCATTGAGGAAGATATTGCTTCGATCAGTATTACTGAAATTAATAAACTTATTACTTAAAATAATTATTTGAGTCTATATGTAAAAGTGTTGGGCGAGCATATCAGCTCTCTTGACAAAAAACTTGATGATTTAACTATTTTGCTTAAACATATAAAGGCAGATATGGCTAAAGCAAAACTTGTTGTTGCTACTGATATTGCTTCTACTTCTGAAAGAAAACCTACGGTAGTTTCTACTCATGTTCAAAGGCTTATTGAAATCTCCGTTTTTAAACCTAGTGCTTTGAAAAATTTGGAAGAACTTCTTGATAAAAAGTTTTCTGATTTAGCTATTAAAGAGCTTGTTGATAAAAAGCTTGCTGGATTAAAATTTGGGCTTATGGATTTATTGCAAGATTTTGCTGATAAAATAGAGAATACTGGTGATTTTAAAAATCAAGTTTCTTCAGAGTTTAATAAACTCAGGGGTTATCCCAAGAAAAGCAGTGGTTATGCTACTAAGCCAAGTATGAATACTTATTATTATCCTCGTCCGACTCCACAAGATGTTTTGATTGAAGAGCGTGACTGGAATCTGACTAAAACATCTTACAGCGGTCCAAAATTTATGAATGAAATCTCGATGGACTGACTGATAGGCAGCTAATGATTCTTTTTCATCGAATGCTAATGAATGCAACTATCTGTAAAAGTGTTAAAAACACAGATAGGGCAATCTGTAAAATGATTATTACAGGTTTTACTGGTTAGCTTCGAGGCTGGTGGGATAACTATCTTAGCACGAATGAGAAATCTTCCATTGTTAATGCAATAGCCACTGATGAAGGAATTGATAATCTGGGGATGACTTTAGTAAAGAACAGAGAAGACACTGTCTATACCTTAGTTCTCACCATTCTGGAACATTTCAATGGTAGATTTACCAACCAACATGAAACGGTTCGTACGCTCCTAAATAGTCTTCAATGTCAGACCCTAGCATTCTTTAGATGGTACAAGGACACCTATCTTAGTAGGGTTATGGAATTACCCGAAAATAAGGTCGAATATTGGAAAGCCAAGTTTATAGACGGCCTTCCCCCTCTATTTGCCGAAAGAGTTCGAAATACTCTTAGAAACGGTCATGGTGAAATCCCTTACGCAAATTTGAGTTATGGAAAGATTATAGGAACTTGCACACAAGAAGGATTGAATTTGTGCAACGAACTAAAAATGGCTTGACAACTTAAGATGGATAAGCTTAGGGAAGAATCTCAATTGGGAGATTTCTGTGAGCAGTTTGGTCTACCCAATCCTGTTGCTAAAGAAGGCAATAAGGATAAATATTACAAGAGTCTCACAAGAGGAAAAAGAGATCTAAGCATAGGGGTAGATCGAAAGAGGAACACAAAGCTAGAAAAAGCTCTCGTAAATCTAAAAGATTTACCAAAGACAGGTTTGGAAGAGATCTTTCCAAAATAAAGTGCTACAAGTGTGGTAAACTTGGGCATATTGTCCCTAGCTGCAGGTTAAACAAGTTGAAAACTCTGGAGCTTGATGAAGACACCTATGAGAAGGTTTATGGCTTGTTATACACCTCAGGTTCAGACAACGATTACGAATCCGATTCAGGTTCTAACGTTGAATTACTTGATTCATCTGATAATGATAATGATTATGCTAATCCTTGTGATACTTGTCAGGGTCATGAGTGCAATTGCGAGGATGACAAAATTTCTAAATTGCAATCACAATTTCAGGATTTCAATATGAATACGATCACTTCTGATAATGTGATTGAGCTTTTAAAGGAAATTACTGATAGTAAGCTTCGTGAAAAAATTATTAATTTGGCCGCTTCTAATGAAGCCAGCTGGAGTTCTTCCAAACCTTTTGAAAATAAGAAAAACGATTTAAATGATTTTGAATATGAAGCTCCTTACTCTTTAAAGGAGGTTGATGACCATCTTTTAAAAAGAAATACTTTTTCTGAAAAAGACTCTTCATTCGATGATTTGAAAATCGAGGTTGAAAATTTGAGAAGGGAGATTAAATCTCTTAAACAAAGACAACTGATTTGTGATCACCGTATTACTCAAATTGAGACCAATAATACTAAGATTGGTTTTCAAAAAACAAAGGAAAGCAAGTTGAAGGTGAACCTGTTCAATCTGTTAATCCTAATCCTAAACAAGATATGTTTTTAGGAATGATGCAAATTGTTACGGCTCATAAATGGTATATTAAATGTACTATTTTGATTGATAATAGTTTTTCGATTACTAACATTGCCATGATTGATAGCGGTGCAGATGTTAGCTATATTCAGGAAGGTTTAGTACCTACGAAGTATTTTCAAAAGACGACGCATTTGGTTAAATTTGCATCTGGTCATGCTCTAGATATATAGTACAAGTTACCTAACGTAAAGATTTGCCAGAATAAAGTCTGTATTCCTCACTTCTTCTTTTTGGTTAAAAATCAGTTATACCCTTCAATTATACTTGGAACTCCTTTTATAAATGTAATCTATCCTTTCACAGGTATCGACGCGAAAGGTTTTTCGGCAAATTATAAAGATAATACGATAACATATTCATTTGTTACAGATCTGGTAACCAGAGATATCAACGCTTTGATTAATATGAAGCAAAAACATGTGAATTCCTTATAGATGGAATTGTTCAGTCTGAATATATTCGACTCCCTGAAATTTGCCAAAGTTAAGGAGAAAATCAAATTGATTTCCGAACAGATTGCCGTTGATATATGTGCGGATCATCCCAGTGCCTTTTGAAATTGAAAGAAGCACATTATTACTCTTCCATATGAAGAAGGATTTTCTGAGGATGATATCCCTACTAAATCTCGGCCTTGTCAAATGAACACTGAGTTAGGAGAATTCTGCAAAACAGAGATTGATAATCTCCTACAAAAGGGTTTGTTTAAACCTTCCAAGTCTCCTTGGTCATGCACAACTTTCTATGTTAACAACGCGGCTGAAAGGGAACGAGGCGTTCCAAGATTGGTTATTAACTATAAACCTTTGAATAAATATTTGAAGTGGATTAGGTATCCTATCCCAAACAAAAAGTATTTATTATCAAGATTATACGATGCCAATATATTTTCAAAATTTGATTTAAAATCAGGATATTGGCAAATTCAAATCTTTAAAGAACATTCTTATAGAACTGCTTTTAATGTCCCGTTTGGACAATATGAATGGAATGTCATGCCTTTTGGTTTGAAAACGCCCCTTCTAAATTTCAGAAAATTATGAATGATATTTTTAACCCGTATATGGATTTTATTATTGTCTATATTGATGACATTCTAGTATTTTCAAAAACATTTGAGATGAATATCAAGCATCTTGATATTTTCAAGAAAGTTGTGATACAAAACGGTTTAGTTATTTCAAAACCCAAAATGAGTTTGTTCCAAACTGATGTTCGTTTTTTAGGACATCAAATTTGTCAGGGGAAGATTACCCCCAACCCAAGAGCTATTGATTTTGCTAACAAGTTTCCTAATGTTATTACAAACAAGACTCAGTTGCAAAGATTTTTGGGAAGTTTGAACTATATTTCCCCATTTTATAAAAATCTTTCTCGAGATTTGGCCCCATTATATGACAGGTTGAAGAAGGATCATGAGTTGCCTTGGGCTGATAGTCATACTAAACTAGTCAAAGGAATCAAGTTACGTGTGCAATCGTTACCTTGCTTGGCCCTTGCCAACCCTGCTTGGCAAAAAATTATTGAGACAGATGCGTCCAACATCGGATATGGTGGGATTTTAAAGCAAATTAATCCCCATGATAAGAATGAATATTTTATCAAGTTTCATTCGGGAAAATGGAATGAAACCCAAAAGAAATACGCGACAATAGCCTATGAAATGCTAACTATCGTTAAATGCGTTTTAAAATTTCAGGACGATTTATACATTCAAAAGTTTTTAATAAAAACTTACGTGCAATCGGTCAAATTCATGTTTGACAAATATTTCAAGCACGATGCCTCGAAACTTATATTCGCTTGGTGGCAAGCGCAATTGGCCCCTTTCGATTTTGAAATTCAGTATAAAAAGGGAGTTGATAACTCGTTACCGGATTTCTTATCCAAAGAATATATTCAATAATCATGTTTTTTTCAGACTTTTCTTGATAATGAAACTCTCGTTGCAATACTGAGGGTTCTCGCCCCGTTACCCAGAGATATGAAAAATCATATCATTTCAAGGATTGTTGATAAAATCTTCAATGAAGATTTTCCTCATATTCTTATAGAATATTATTCAGATGATTATTTGACAGATTATTTCTCTGAATGATAATGAAAGGATGCCACATATGCAGGATGGATCCACCTTGGATTCACATCAAAGGAAGAGGAAGAGGAAGGGGAAGAACAGCCCCGAGCAGAGGCAATTATGGTAATCTGCCATACAGAGCCATAGCCACATCATCACAAGGATCGTCATACAGGTCTGAATCAAATTCCCCAGTTATACAAATGGGAAAAAGAACTTTGATCAACAAAAAGACTTCTTTCCAAGAAGAGTCTTCATCTAGTTCGCAGCAATTGGTTAATTTGGAAGATATCCCAAAGGACAGTCCATTGTATGCTCATATGCAGGCCTACCTAAAGGGTAAGAAGCAAAAGGATACTTTGTTTCTATTGCAAGAGAGGATTCTGATGATATCAAATCCTATGAAAAATTGCAGAAAAAAGAAATGATATTTCTTTTAGAAAATTTTGATCTTCAGCGGAAGGACGAACCTTGGAAGATATTCCAACGGTACCTCGTAAACGGGTTATATTATCCAAGAAAGTCATATAAGACTTGATCCTACTATGAAGAAATCTTAATAAGTTCAGGAAGTGCAGAATTTCAGCACTTTTTCAGCATGGGTCATAACCCACATGAGAAGAGTTATAACTTTTCTAAAATCATTCTTAAGCAGATCATATCTGTTGAAGATTGGGGTATGTCTGTCATGAAGGAGAGACAGATAAGTCTCAACAACACTCGAATGAATTTTACTTATTGGGATTATATCTGAGCATTTGCTAAAGTGCTTTATTACAATAATGATAAGCATAAACACACTTTGTTCATAAAGGTGTGCGCAAAGATTTTTGCGGAGCCAATTCCAAATTGGTTCATAAACTGGTGGTCATACCACGGTCCGACCGTTCAAATTCTACCAGAACCATTCCTAAACTTATATAAAGAATGGACTAAAGTATCACCAGATTTAAATAGATTATATCATAAAGATCACGTGTACTGGCCAACTCAGAGGTTGGTGGGATAATTATATGAGCATTGAGCAAAAAGCAGTTGTGATAAATGCTACTTCTGATAATGAAGGTGTTGATAACTTAGGCATGGCTCTAGTGAAAAACAGGGAAGACGTTGTTTATACCTTAGTCTTAACCATTTTAGAACACTTGAATGGTAGATTTACCAATCAGTATGAGACTGCTTGCACCTTATTAAATGGTCTACGTTGTATAACCTTAGGTGAATTTAAATGGTATAAAGATACTTATATGAGCAGGGTGATGAAATTGCCCAAAAATAGTTATGAGCATTGGAAAGCTAAGTTCATAGATGGCCTTCCCCCTTTGTTTGCCGAAAGAGTTAGAAAAACTCTAAGAAATGATCATGGTGAAATTCCTTATAAGGATTATACTTATGGTAAGCTGATAGGAGTTTGCACTCAAGAAGGTATAAATTTGTGCAATGAATTGAAGTTATCCAGACAGCTTAAGATGGATAATCTTAGAGAAAGATCTCAGCTAGGAGACTTTTGTACCCAGTTCGGTTTACCAGATACTTCGACTAATAGCAAGAAGAAAAAACATATAGATTCTAGAGGCTCCAATCCTGATAAACCTTATAGGAAAAAGAGGTCTAGATATAGATCTAAGGAAGAATGCGACGCTAGAAAGGCCTTTCGTAAGTCTAATTGATTTACCAAGAATAGGTACAAGCAGGAGCTCGCCAAAATCAATTGCTATAAATGTGGAAATTTCGGTCACATAGCACCAAATTATAAGCTTGAAAAGATGAAAACCTTAGAACTTGATGAAGAAGTTCATGATAAGGTTTATAGTTTTTTATACACTTTTGGTTCTGAGTCTGATTATGATTCTGATTCAGGTTCTGAAGAAGTGATTGATTTGGTTGATTTATCTGATAGTAATCAGCATGATAAAATGAATACTTGCAATGCTTGTCATGGTGATATTTTTTCTTGTGAAAATGATGAATTTTATAAATTGCAATCTCAATTTGAAGATTTGAATATAAATACTATTACTTCTGATAATGTGATAGAACTTTTGAAAGAAGTTACTGATAATAATCTTCATGAAAAAATTATTCAATTAGCTGTTAATAATAATGCTAGTTTGTCAAAAAATTCAGAAAAGCAAAAGAATGATTTTGAATTCGAATATCTGCACCTTATTCTTTGTCTGAAATTAATAATAGACTTTATAAACAAACTACTTCTACAAGAGATTCTTCTTTTAATGATTTGAAAAATGAAATTAAAAATTTGAAAAATGAGATTAAATCTCTTAAACAAAATCAAATAATTTGTGATTATCGTCTTACTCAGATGGAGACGGTTAACAACAAAGGTAAAAATATTGTTGAAGAAAATACTCTTGCAAAACTTTTTACTCTTGATCCTAGACAATGTATGTTTTTAGGAATGATGCAAATTGTTACTGCTCATAAATGATATGTTAAATGCACCATATTGATTGATAATAGTTTCTCGATAACTAATATTGCTATGATTGATAGTGGAGCCGATGTTAGTTGTATTCAAGAAGGTCTTGTACCGACTAAATATTTTGAAAAAACAATTCATATGGTTAAATCTGCTTCTGGATATGCTTTAGATATAAAGTATAAATTACCTAATGCTATCATTTGCCACAATAAAGTCTGCATTCCCTATTTCTTTTTCTTGGTTAAAAATCAATTATACCCTCCAATTATACTTGGAACCCCTTTTATAAATGCTATTTATCCTTTTACTAGCATAAATACTAAAGGTTTTTCTGCTACTTATGAAGACAGAGATATTAGTTACACTTTTATCACTGACCCTATTTCTCGTGATATTAATGCTTTAATTAATATGAAACAAAATCATGTTGATTCTTTGCAACTTGAATTGTTTAGTATAAATATATTTGATACGTTGAAATCCACCAAAGTACAAGAAAAAATTAAATTAATTTCTGAACAAATTGTTGTTGATATTTTTGTTGATCATCCCAGTGCTTTCTGGAATTGGAAAAAGCATATTGTTACTCTTCCATATGAAGATAATTTCTTTGAGAATGATATTCCTACTCAATTTCGCTCCTGTCAGATGAACATTGAATTGGTGGAATTCTGCAAAAAGGAAATTGATAATTTGTTATAAAAGGGTTTGATAAAACCTTCAAAATCACCTTGGTCTTGTACTACATTTTATGTTAACAATGCTGCTGAAAGGGAACGAGGTGTCCCTAGATTTGTTATCAATTATAAACCTTTAAATAAATATTTAAAATGGATTAGGTATCCTATTCCAAACAAAAGACATTTATTGTCTAGATTATATGATGCCAATATATTTTCAAAATTTGATTTAAAATCTGGATATTGGCAGATCCAAATATTTAAAGAACATGCTTATAGAACAACTTTTAATGTCCCATTTGGACAATATGAATGGAATGTTATGCCATCCAGTTTGAAAAATGCTCCATCTGAATTTCAGAAAATTATAAATGATATTTTCAACCAATATTTGGATTTTATCATTGTTTATATTGATGATATTTTGGTATTCTCAAAAACATTTGAAATGCACATTAAGCATTTAGACATCTTCAAGAAAATTGTTATACAAAATGGTTTGGTCATTTCTAAACCAAAAATGAGTTTATTCCAAACTAATGTTCGATTTCTAGGACATCATATTTTTCAAGGGAAAGTTACCCCGATTCAAAGATCAATTGATTTTCCATCAAAATTTCCTGATGTTATCACTGATAGGACTCTATTGCAAAGATTTTTAGGAAGTTTAAATTACATATCCCCCTTTTATAAAAATTTATCTCGTGAATTGGCCCTTTATACGATAGGCTGAAAAAGGATCATAAATCACCTTGGACTGATAGTCATACCACTTTGGTAAAGGATATTAAACTTCGTGTTCAATCTTTACCTTGCTTAACTCTTGCTAACCCTACTTGGCAAAAGATTAATGAGACAAATGCGTCTAATATTGGTTATGGTGGAATATTAAAACAAATTAATCCCAACGACAAAAATGAATATTTGATCAGATTTCATTATGGGAAATGGAGCGAGGCCTAGAAGAAATATGCTACGGTGGGTCATGAAATGTTAACCATCGTTAAATGCGTGTTAAAATTTCAAGATGATTTATATAATCAAAAGATTTTGATAAAAACTAATGCTCAATCTGTGAAGTATATGTTTAACAAAGACTTTAAACATGATGCATCAAAATTAATATTTGCTAGGTGGCAGGCCCAGTTAACTCCTTTTGATTTTGAAATCCAACATAAAAAGGGAAGTGATAGCTCTCTTTCAGATTTTCTATCTAGAGAATATTTAACCTCATAATGAGTTTTTATACAACCTTCATTGATGAAAAAACTATAGTTACTATTTTAAAGGTAATTCCTCTTAATAGAGATTTTGTTGAGAGCATAGTTAATTAACTATATGCTAGACTTGATTAGTTAGTTAGTTAGTTTGTTATAAAGTAGTTAAAAAGCATCTTAATTAGTTAGGATATACAGCTGTCAAATATTCTTTCTCATACTTGTATATATGTGTGTAAATCAGTTGGTAAACACAGATTGAATGAATGAGATTTGATTCATTCCCTCAAACTCTCTCTAAGCTTTCTTAACTCCCATTAATGGAGTCTCTCAACATGGTATCAGAGCCACAAGGAATTCACTTCATTGTCCTCTGTTAATCTCTGTTAATTTCTCTATTCTCGATCATCTGGATCAGTTCGATTGAAGGTTTGCATTGTCGAAGTTGAAGATCCAATTTACTGAGTAAATCATGTCGACTGTTGGTGATAATGCTGAGCCCATTAAAGTGCAATCTTCAGTTTCAGTAGATCACAATCATCCCCTCTTTATTCATGCATCAGATACTCAAAGTTCTGTTCTAATCTCAATTCAACTTCTAGGTTCTGAAAATTACTCTGTATGGAGTAAATCCTTGAAGCTTGTACTAACCGGCAAGAACAAGTTAGGTTTCCTGTTAGGAACATGTAAAAAGGATATGTATCCAGCTTCCTTGCATCCTTTATGGGATAGAAGTAATGCCATTGTTCTAGGTTGGATTATGAACACTGTTTCTAAGAGTTTAGTGAGCACTGTCATTTATGGATCTGATGCTCATACAGTGTGGGAGGATCTTCATGAAAGGTTTGATAAGGTTAATGCTTCTAGAGCTTTCTATCTTCATAAGGAAATAGTTACCTTGTCTCAAGGGATTGCGTCTGTGTCTAATTACTTTTCTAGACTAAGAGAGCTTTGGGATGAAGTTGAAACTCTAATTCCTCCTCCCTCATGTGCCTGTCTTGAGTCTAAACAATACACTGAACATTTCCAGTTTCAAAAATTGTGGCAATTTCTTATGGGCTTAAATGAGTCCTATGCTCATGCTAAAAGTCAAGTGTTGATGCAAGTTCCTGTTCCTACTCTAAATCAAGCATATGCCATGATAATCAATGTTGAAAGTCAAAGAGTGAATGGTGCTAGTAGTAGCTCTAGCTCTACTCCTACTGAAATTCTATCAGAGACAACTCTTATGAGTAACAGGATGTCGTTTGGCACTCATCCTAATACTGGTGGATACTACAACAGTGGTATTGCTTCAGGATCAAGTGGAGGTCCTTCTGGTGGAAGTTACAAAAACAGGAACTACTATGGTGATGGAAGAACTGGTCAGCCTACAGCTGGTAGATCTCCAGTTTACTGTGAATTTTGTCATTATAAAGGACATACCAAGGATACTTGTTACAAGCTTCATTGTTATCCTAAGAAGAAAGGAGGTGTATCTCATTCTCATGCAAACAATGTTGCTGCTCACAATAACTCTGGGACTTATGATTCTTCTGTAAGCTCTAATGCTATATCATATGATTCATCTACTAATACAGCTCTAGCAGGTACACAGGGCATGTCAATGTTTACACATGAACAGTACAATCAGATCCTACAACCAGTACCTCAGGTATACACACAGCTCTTATGACTGATGTGGTAGATGCTAATTGGATAATAGACACTGGTGCATCAAATCATATGGTACATAATCTAAGGTTAATGAGTCATTCTACAAACCTTGGTGATAAAAGACATATGAATGTGAAATTACCTACTGGTGATCAGGTTCCTATTACTCATGTTGGTGAATCCCTAGTACTTAAGGATAAAATGGTGAAGGATGTGTTGTTTATACCAGAGTTTAAGTACAACATTCTATCTGTGTCACAACTAACAAAGCAACTAGGCTGTGTTGTGGTATTTTTTCCTGATTTTTGTATCTTTCAGGATCTCTTCACTGGGAGGGTCCTGGGGATTGGTAAGGAAGATCAAGGTCTTTATCTGCTCAACACTGAATTTAAAGCTTCTGCACATCTTGCCTGTGAACAAAACTCTCCTAAAAGAAATTGTGCAGCTGGAAGATCATGTACAAGCTCTACTAGTCTTAGTTCTACTACTGATTCTGTAACTAGTCTATGGCACAAAAGACTTGGGCATGCTCCTTTTAAAGTACTGAGTAGAATAAAGTGTATAAACACTGCTCCTATGTCTGAGCATAATTGTTCTGTCTGTCTAATTGCTAAACAATCAAGGTTACCATTTCCCACTAGTGTTTCTACTTCAGTTTCAGCTTTTGATATTGTGCATGCTGATGTCTGGGGACCTTACAGGGTTCCTAATCATGATGGTAAAAGATATTTCTTAACCTTGGTGGATGATATGTCAAGATACACCTGGATTTTTTTAATGCATACCAAGTCAGATACTATTGCTGTTTTACAACATTTTCTGTGTATGGTGAAAACTCAGTTTGGTTTAGCTGTCAAGTGTGTAAGGACAGACAATGGTACTGAATTTGTTAACTCTCAAGTACATGATTTGTTTAAAGTCAATGGGATTATCCATCAAAGATCCTGTGTTTATACTCCTCAACAGAATGGAGTAGTTGAGAGGAAACATAGATCCATTCTTGATATGGCTAGAGCACTGAGATTTCAGGCTGGTATACCTCTGAAGTTCTGGGGATTTTGTGTGACCACAGCTGTATATACTCTAAATAGATTACCTTCCATGTTGTTAAAGGGTTGCTCTCCATTTGAAAAGTTGTTTGGTCAGCCTCCGGGTCTCAATCATTTTAGAGCATTTGGTAGCCTGTGTTATGCTACAGATCCAAAGACTCTTGATAAATTTGCCCCTAGAGCTATTCCTGCTATTCACATGGGGTATTCTTCCTCTCAGAATGGCTATGTGTTATATGCCTTAGGTTCCAAATCTTTTTTTGTAAGCAGAGATACTGTGTTTAAAGAAACAATCTTTCCTTTCAAAGATCTTCAGACTGATACTAATCCTTTGTTTCTTCCTCTTCCTGATATTTCTCTTACTTATACAAACACCTCTATCTCATTGTCTCCTCAGCCTTCTCTTCTAACATCTGAGACTCTTTCTTCTCCTGCAGTCTCCTCTGAAAATGTCATTTCTCTGGGACCCTCTCCTCAAGCTCAACCTAGGAGATCATCTAGGACTTCCAAACCTCTAGTCTGGTTAGATTCTTATGTCACTCCTAGTGCCAAATCTGCCTGCTTGTATCCTATATCACAGTATGTTTCCTATTCTAGGTTGTCTCCTTCTTACAGAGCTTCTCTTGCTGCATATTCTTCCATCACTGAACCTAATACTTACCTAGAGGCTTGCCAGGATCCTCAATGGATAGAGGCTATGAAGGCTGAACTTAATGCACTAGAGGACAATGAGACCTGGTCTCTTGTTCCTCTTCCTGCTAATAAGGTTCCTATTGGGTGTAAATGGGTTTTCAAAGTCAAATATCATGCATCTGGAGAGGTTGAAAGGTACAAGGCTCAACTTGTAGCTAAGGGGTATAGTCAACAGGAAGGTCTTGACTATACTGAGACTTTTTCTCCTATGGCAAAGATGGTTACTGTCAGATCTGTGGTGGCTTTAGCTACTTCTTGTGGCTGGTTTATCTTTCAAATGGATGTGCATAATGCCTTTCTTCAAGGTGATCTTAATGAGGAGGTATACATATAGGTTCCTCAGGGTTTTGCACACCAGGGGGAGAAACACATGGTCTGCAAACTCCATAAGTCTTTGTATAGACTAAAGCAAGCACCTAGAAAGTGGAATCTGAAACTTACCAAGGCACTGATTGATATGGGATTTGTACAATCTCACTATGATTATTCTTTGTTTACACAAAACATGGGATCAGACATTATTGTCATTCTTGTATATGTTGATGATCTTCTCATTACTGGATGTAGTCTGAATCTCATACAACAAACAAGAAAGGATTTACAGCATAAGTTCAAAATGAAGGATCTTGGAGAGTTGAAATATTTCCTTGGAATTGAATTTTCCAGGATAGCAGATGGGATTCTTATGAATCAAAGGAAGTATGCACTTGGACTTGTATCAGAACTGGGACTAGCTGGATGTAAGCCTGCATCTACCCCTCTAGAGTTCAATCATAAGCTGACCTCCACTGTGTTTGATGAATGCACAGGAAGAAAGAATGATACAGAAGATATGGTTCTTGATGATTATGGAAAATATCAGAGACTAGTAGGAAGACTTCTATACCTAACAATGACAAGGCCTGATATAGCCTTTGTTGTTCAAGTACTTAGTCAATATATGCACTCTCCAAAACAATCTCATATGGAAGCAGCACTTAGAGTGGTAAGGTATATAAAGGGAACAACAGGTCTTGGATTGTTTATGCCAAGTACTAAAGAATCATCTTTGGTGGCCTATTGTGACTCAGACTGGGGAGCTTGTGTTGAAACCAGGAGGTCAGTGACTGGGTATATAGTAAAGCTGGGAAATGCGATTGTGTCCTGGAAATCAAAGCAAAGCACGCCTCGAAGCTCACAGAGGCGTAATCAAGCATGGCTTCTACAGTAGCTGAAATAGTTTGGCTTAAAGGTATACTCAAGGAACTGGGAGTACAAGCTACATTACCAGTGAGACTGTTTCATGATAAAGAAAGTCATATCCAAATAGCAGCACATCCAATTTTTCATGAGAGAACAAAACACTTTGACATAGATTGTCATTTTGTAAGGGAGAAGATATTGGAAGGGCTAATTCAAACACAACACATTGGAACAAAAGAGCAGCAAGCAGATCTCTTGACAAAAGGATTATGCAAGCCTCAGCACGATGCACTAATTGACAAGCTTGGAATGAAAAACATATTTTTCAATTCTTAGCTTGAGGGGGAGTGTTGAGAACATAGTTAATTAACTATATGCTAGACTTGATTAGTTAGTTAGTTTGTTATAAAGTAGTTAAAAGGCAACTTAATTAGTTAGGATATACAACTGTCAAATATTCTTTCTCATACTTGTATATATGTGTGTAAATCAGTTGGTAAACACAGATTGAATGAATGAGATTTGATTCATTCCCTCAAACTCTCTCTAAGCTTTCTTAACTCCCATTAATGGAGTCTCTCAACAGATTTACATGAATTAATCTTATGTGAAATTATCAATGATATTATTAGAGAATATTTCTCTATACATAATATTGAAGAAATTATCAATATCGATGAGGATAATTATTATAGTGACTACTATGATACATCCGAATAAAACAAAGTGTTATGTTTGCAGGATGGACCCTCCTTGGGTAACCAAGGGCAGAGGCAAGGGAAATAACACAAGAGGAAGGGGAAGATCATCCCCCGGATCTTCATACGGATCCTCTTCTAACTCCCCAATTATACAAGGAGGAGGAATGAGTTTTATAAACTCCAAAATCTCCCAAAATGAGGCTTCATCTTCAGTACATCTGGAAGATATTCTAGAAAACAGTTCGTTATACGCACAACTATAGGCATATTTGTCTCAGAAGCAAAGTGATACTTCTGCATCTATAGCTAAAGAAGATGTTGATGATATTAAATCTTATGAAAAGTTATCAAAGAAAGAAATGATATTTCTTTTGGAAAACTCTGAAATTCAGAGAAAAGAGGAACCCTGGAAGATATTCTAGCGATACCTAATCAACGGATTATATTTCCAGGGTGAGTCATACAAAACCCGATCTTATTATGAGACCATTTTGATAAGCACTGGTAGTGTTGAATTTCAACACCTTTCAGGCTATAACAGTAGTGAGAATGTTTATAACTTCTCCAAACTGATAATTAAAGAGATTATATCTATTGAAGATTGGGTATCTCCACAATGAGAGAAAGGTAGATCAGCCTAAACAAAGTCTCTATGAGTTTCACCTACTGGGACTATAATATTCATGCTTTTGATAAAGTCCCCTACTACAATAATGAGAGACATAAACATACATGGTTCATAAAAATTTAAAGATATTTGCAGAACCAATCCCTAATTGGTTTCTAAATTGGTGGTCATACCACGATCCAACTACAGAAATTTTGCCTGATCCATTTCTTAAATTATATAAAGAATAGGTTAAAGTTTCACCGTACCTAACCGAGTTATATCATACAGATCATATCTGTTATATAGAAAAAATTGATCAAATTTATTTTTTCATTCAATTCTCTATCCCTTGGATTCATAAATGGACCCCGAAAGTGGGATTCACCGAGGAGAAAATTCCTTATTTATACAGAACTTTTTATAATAATTTTTGGGACAAATTAATGAAAAAAGATTCCAAAACAAAGTCTCTATATGGACAAGAATTGCTGGATCTTATTGCAAAAAAGATCCAAGAATATTGTATTACTCCTCAGAAGGGAATAATTGTTGTTGCCCGAAAAATCCATTCAAGATGGAAATAAAGAGGAGATGATCAATAGCTATCTGGAAGAAGTCAAGAGGAATCTACTTCTCAATATTACTCAATACGAGAAATCAGACACTTTTATAAAAAGTGAGACAAGTGATGATATCGCAGAAGATATTCAAGAGGCTCAACCTTGTGAGTCGGAAAAACCCACTTTAGAAGATACTCTGATAAAGGCGGAAGATTTCCTTCGAAAACTAAAGGAAAAGGACAAACTGTGAAGTATATCTCTATAGTAAAAGCCATCATCAACAGTAGATACACTGTTACTGTACATATGGGATCCACTGATAAGGGACCCATGTTACTGTACAAAGATTCTTTTCTTTCTATAAATAAGTTTATTTTAAGTCTGTTAGAAGTAGGTTAGAAAACTCTCTCTCTCTCTCTCTCTCTCTCTCAATTGTAAAGCTCCTCCATTTGTGAAGTTTGAGTTCACCGGATACTGATCGGAAGTTAATAAACTTGTATAGTTCTCTCATAGGCCTTGGAGTCGGCCACCTTTATAAGGTATTATTTTATTTATGATTAAATCTTTTAGTATTTCTCCGATCTAAGCCGTGACTATGTCCGGCTAAAGATTCATATCTATGTCGAATAACTAACTTTGTTTTTATATCTACCATAAAAGATCTAGACTTTATCAAAATATAAATAAATTTATATATCGTTTCTTGATTTGGTTATGAGATGGTGGTACAGTCAGATTCGATACTATTTTTATTGGCTTTGTCTTAGTGACTCCGTCTAGCCAGCCATGGTTCAAGCCCGTTAATGAATTGAAAAGGGCGCCTACACCCGGTTAGAACTGCTAGACACATGGGCTCAATGAAAATACGTATTAATCTTGACAGGCCCCTTGCTTGGGTAAAAGGATAGATCCTTCCATACAATCATCAAACTATATAAAAATGTGTATATTTTGTTATTATTATTATTATTATTATTATTATTATTATTATTATTATTATTATTATTATTATTATTATCCCTATCACCGTCATGGCTCTGATACCATTTATTAATGTGAACATTATTAAAAAGCATACTACTGTTAAAAACAATAGAAAAGTGGAATATGATATGCCTTAACAACTAGATCTTCTTAATAAATGGATTATTCCTAAAATCCAGCCCAAGGTTATATACCAAATGGGTACTTTTGAGAAAATGGGATTTAAACAAATTGTTAAAACCACAAAAGAAACTATAACTGTGGATTCTGATCATGGTATTTTTAGGTTATTGTCTGAAATAGACTTTCCAAGTGGTTTACATCGATAGATTAGAACTTATTGATTTTATACCGGGGTCGCCGGTAAGAAAGAAAATTTCAAATGAATTTTTCCAGCCCAAATGGGAAATCATTATGAAAATGGTTTTTCAAAAATTTTGATAATAATCAACAAACATTCTTCCAAGAAGATTTTTATAATGATCTTTCTAAAGCAAATAAAGCTATTGCTTTTGTACCATGGTTTATGACGAAATATGTTTAGAACTATATTTCTATGTTAGAACAAGATTATAAATTATCTGATGGTACAATTACCAAATCTCTCCTACCTCCTCAACAATCTTTTCAAATTGAAAAAGATAATAAGACCATACATTTTATTGTATTTGCAGAGTTGTTTGATGATAATGACACTACTCTTATTACTTCCAAGCATGTTAAAACTTTAATACGACAAAAAAATTACACGAATGTTTATGTGAGCATTTTAGGAGAGCATATTATTTCCTTACATGATAAAATTAGTCATTTATGTTCTGAATTAGAGAAGTCTAAAATCCCTGATAAAGGAAAGGAGAATGCTACTCCTACTACTTAAGCCCCTCCAGAAATAAAAGACTTTAAATTATCAAAGATTGATAATATTGAAAGATTGCTTCAAGAAAGGTTTCAAGGGTTAAATATTAATCCCCTCCAACTAAGTGAGAGTGATATCACTGATAGGAATAATATACCAGATGAGTTTAATAAAATCTAGGAGAAACATGCTAGAAAACCGGTTCAAAGGATGTATTACTATCCTAGGCCGACTCCTTAAGATATTCTCCTAGAGGAGCAAGAATATTACGTCTCCAATAGTTTAGTGGGACAAAAATTTATGAGTGGAATATTGATATTTTTATGGATAGGCAAATTTATACTCTGGCTCATAGAATTCTTATGTATAGTACAATCTGCAAGGCAAACAATAATTTTGAAAAGGATACCGCCAATATGATTATTGCTTGATTTACAGGACAATTAAAGGGTTGGTGGGGTAATTATCTCTCAGAATCTCAGCATATGGCCATTCTAAATGCCGTTAAGGATAAAAATGGAATGATTCCAAATGTAGAATACACCTTGGTCCTAACCATTATAGAACATTTTTCTGGAAGATGGTCGGATAATAGTGAAACGATTAGGACTATGATCCAAAACCTTAGATGTAAAACCCTAACATCCTTTAGATGGTACAAGGATGTTTTCCTATCTAGAGTTAGGGAATTACCTGAGTGTAATAACTCCCATTGGAAATCCAAGTTTATAGATGGACTCCCTGCTTTATTTGCAGAAAGGTCAAGAAATTCCTTAGAGGAGATGCGGTGAGTACTAATTACGTTGACTATACTTATGGAAAACTTATAAGTGTTTGCACCCAAGAAGGTCTCTCTTTGTGCAATGAGATCAAGTGGAATCAACAAATTAAAAGATATCATTTGAATGAGAAACAACCATTAGGGGAATTTTGTGAACAATTCGCAATTGATATGCCTGAATCCTCTAAGAAGTCTAATAGACATAGAGGAAAAAGAGATTATAAGGAAAAGCCTCATAGGCAGTACAGAAAAAGGAAACGCTTAGACAAGTGTGAAAAAAGAAAAATGGATTATAAAGAGAAAAAGGAGTTTTATAAGAATAATAAATCAAATGCCTGCCATAAATATGGTAGAATAGGCCATTATGCAAGGGATTGCAAGGTCAAGGATAAGATTAAAAGCCTTGATCTAGAGGATAATATTAAGGATTCTTTATATAAAATCCTCCTCAATCTTCTTCGGAAAATTCCAGCCCTAACAATAGTGACGGAGAGGAATCCTCTACAAGTGAAGACCTAAAAGTTCTTCATGAAGAAGACTGTATTGTCCTCATCTGAGGAAGAACGTACGTCTTGCTAGATCGGCCAACCTTGTGATAATAAAGACAACGACGAATTTTATCAGTTGTATTCTCAGTTCAAGGACATAAATATCAATGTTATCAGTAATGATAATTGGGTAGAGATGCTCAGGATGATTGATGATCCAACATTAAGGTCTCAAATTATTGACAAAATTGGTAATACCAGCACCTCTACTAATAATACTAGAATTCCTAAAGAAAATCCCGCTCATAATAATGCTTATAACATGGCAGAAGTAAAGAGATAGCTAAAACATAGGTCTCAAAGGGATCATAGCCCTACTACAATTCAAGATTTGGTTGAGGAGATTAATAATCTCAAAAAAGAAATATATTCTCTCAAAAATCATAATATGATTCCAGATGAGAGAATCACTTATATGGAAAATAAAACAATAACCATCATGGGAAATAGGTTATGGTTGAAGGTAATCCTCCTGATATTCCTGAAGCTAATTGATGAGTCCACAAATTGGACTCATTTAGGGCTTTATTTTAATAGAAAAAGTGTCCTCAAATGTTTATTTATTCTAAATATCTGATGAAAACACTTAAGTTTCAAGTATTTGAAGTTTTAGTGGAATCATGGATACTTAGGCGCAAAAAGGAACAAAAGGGCTGAAAAGAATGTAGAAGCTGAAGCCTGAGCATCGCCAAGCATGCTTGGCGTTTCGCTGAAGTGATGAACTCCGCCTTTTATTCCAGTACGCAAAGCCCTGAAGGAGCAGGATCAAAAAGGCGATTAAAGAAGTAGTCGGCGGTTCGCCGAATAGTTCTTTGAAGGAGTACTACATCGCCCAATAACACAGAGCATAGCGATGCTGAAGGCTAGTGCAAGACGGCGATGAACTACACCAAAGGGCAGATAGCCGAGTTAATCGGTGATTCTGACTAACCTCGTCGAGCAATCCGGCAACACTATTTTTTGAAGTCTATAAATACTAAACTCTTTATTAATTTTTAGAGAGTCAGACAATTATTATAATTTTCACAATAATATAGTACTTTTTTGATATTTTTGCTCTAAGTTTGAGAGGGTTTTGGAGACTTGAAGAAGAAGAGGGTTTCATCTTCCAGATTTGGAGTTGGGTCTCTTGGATCCTTCATTCTTGGCCTGTAACAAGACTTAAGTCTTCATACCCATTTAAATACAAACTCATTTAGGTATAAATTTCTATCTCTTGATGTGTGGCTAAAACCCCCCCCCCCATTCTTGGGGTGTGATTTAGCAAATATGTGTTGATATTATTGTTAGGTCTTGCTTGCTGATAGGTTAGATGTATTTAAATGGTGATTTGACCTAGTGGTTGTGGTTTAATTTAATGGGTTTGTAGTTGCAAATACAAAGCCACCCATGTGTTTTTGGCTTGCCCGAGAGAGAGGTCGCGAAACCAAGACCAATAGACTGATGGCCTATGGAGTGGGTCAACATGAGGTTCAACCCGATAGGGTGAGCCCTAGTCCCATATCCTAACACTCAGCTAGAGAGAGTGAGTGGGGTAAGCGTAGGCTAGTCTTCATATGGCAAATGGGTGTCCGAGAGGAACCCATTTGAAATGGGGTAAGTTGCTTGAGAGGGAGCTTATTTCCATCTAAAGTTTAGCCTAGTCACTATTATCTTGCAAATTTCCTATCGAAAGCATATACCCAACTATTTATCTCAACCTGTATTGCGGTCACACCCCAAGAACTTCTCCCCATACTTGCTCTCCCCTTTAATTTTGTTGTTGTTATTACACTTGTGACAAACCCCCATTTGATATTTGAGGAGTTGATAGCAGTGTATGCTGAGGAGACACAGAAGAGCAAAGATGAGGGCATATTCAGAGACTTGCTAGATCTTACAGAGACGATTGTGCAGCCGGTGATCCAAACATTATCGATTAAGACGTCCACAACAGCTCCTAGCGGATCTGGCACTACTATTCAGTCTGAGGCTACTCCGGGCACTGATGCCCATATACATAATGTTCCATCAGCCATTGAGACCCCGACAGAGAGAGAGAATGCATAGACATGACCTTTCTTCACCCCCTCTCTGTCTTATTATATTATTTACTTTTGGATACTTTTATTTACATTTGAGGACAAATACTTTTTATTTGTGGTGGGGTGAGGCCCACACCTTTTGTGTTGATGTTCGTGTTGTTTTGTAGACTTGTGGTCTATTCTGTTTTAAATTGTGTCAATACTGCTTTTCTGTGGATGTTTGAGCTTAAGGCCTCATTTACTTTAATTGCAAAATGATTTTGACCCTTCCAAAAAATTTTGAATTTTTCGCACATTTCTGCCACCCCTAATAAGTTAAATGTGGCTGTTCTTTCACAAAAAATTGAATCTCGATTTAGGTCAATATCGATGACTTAAATAGTGCTTACAATCGAACGAACATGAATGTATGGCTACGATGAGGACAAATGAAGTTGCATAGACAATATGTGAACTCTTTGCATCTCGTTGTGATTAGCCATTTATCGAATTGATTCTCTTGTAATGATCGTTGCACACTAGCGAAAGTGTGTAGTGTTGTTTGACTTAAGTGTCGATGCCATGTGTGATTAGCTTATTTTGAACCATGCCTGAATAAACCCAGAACTTGCCTCGTTAGTCTGATTGATTTAGAAAGGTGTACTCTTGAAATGATCTTAGGCAACTTTAAAAAGTGTGAGCCGAATTAGACATATACCTCTTTTGTGGCCTACCCGTGAGTGTGTGAAACTCTCTTGAACACCCTTTGAGCCTTACCTGACCCACTACCTATAATCCTCTTGATTTGTGGCTTAGCAAATAGCCAACATGGGGGTGTGGTGAAAAGGAAAAGGAGAAGTCAAGAAGTGTAAGAAAAGTCCCCCTTAACCCATGGTGTTGCAGAAAAATGGAAACCCTTCCAAAAAAAAAAAAGTTGTGGAATAAAATACAAAAGAAATCGGGTTTCCAAGCAATCCATGGAGGTGAATTAAAAGATGACTTAGAAGCACTAGAAAAAGAATTGATAAAGGAAAAGAAGGGAATGCCTTGAGAACACGACATCTTATGAGGATGAAAGGTCACTAAGCCTAAATGACCATACCTTTGCACTCAGCCTCATTACAAACCTTAGAAAGACCTTTTTTATCTTGAGTGAGCCAAATCGAAGATCAATCGGAAAATAAGGGCAAACCTATGAGTGAAAACATGGATTGTGTTCCTCTCTTTGAGTGTGAGCGTTGCATCTGATTCCTGATCTTTATTGATTAACCTCTTTGTGTGAATAAGGAATCATTCTTTATGTGAGGGCATTTAGATACATTTTGTTGAGCTTGAACTTGCACAAATGAGAATCGTTGGTAATGGTGTGTCACAACTTGAATCTTTGAGTACACAGTTGATCTTTGCATGAGTAATTTGAGTTTTGTTGTGTATGTTCATGATTTAGTCTTGTGTAGCACTATTTGAAACATCATATTTAAACTGCTGAACTTGAGTTTTACTTGAGGACAAGCAAAAGTTTAAGTTGGGGGTGTTGATGAGTCCACAAATTGGACTCATTTAGGGCTTTATTATAATAGAAATAGTGTCCTCAAATGCTTATTTATTCTAAATATCTGATGAAAACACTTAGTTTCAAGTATTTGAAGTTTTAGTGGAAGCATGGACACCTAGGCGCAAAAAGGAACAAAAAGGTTGAAAAGAACGAAGAAGCTGAAGCCTGAGCATCGCAAAGCACGCTTGGCGATTCGCCGAAGTGATGAACTCCACCTTTTGTTCCAGTACGTGAAGCCCAGAAGGAGCAGGATCAAAAAGGCGATGAAAGGAGCAGTCAGCGATTCACCGAATAGTTCCACGAAGTAGTACTATGTCGCCCAATGGCACAGAGCACGATGATGCTGAAGGCTAGTGCAAGATGGCGACGAACTACACCAAAGGGCGAATCGCCGAGTTAATCGGTGATTTCGACTAACCTCGCCGAGCAATCCACCAGCACTATTTTCTGAAGTCTATAAATACTAAACTCTTTATTAATTTTTAGAGAGTCAGACAATTATTATAATTTTCACAATAGAATAGTACTTTTTTGATATTTCTGCTCTAAGTTTGAGAGAGTTTTGGAGACTTGAAGAAGAAGAGGGTTTAATATTCTAGATTTGGAGTTGGGTCTCTTGGATCCTTCATTCTTGGCCTGTAACAAGACTTAAATCTTCATACCCATTTGAATGCAAACTCATTTAGGTGTAAATATCTATCTCTTGATGTGTGGCTAAAAACCCCTATTCTTGCGGTGTGATTTAGCAAATATGTGTTGATATTATTGTTGGGTCTTGCTTGCTGATAGGTTAGATGTATTTTAATGGTTATTTCACCTAGTGGTTGTGGGTCGACATGAGGTTCAGCCTGAGAGGGTGAGCCCTAGTCCCATATCCTAACACTCAGCTCAAGAGGGTGAGTAGGGTAAGGCGTATGCTGGTCTTCATGTGGCAAATGGGTGTCCGAGAGGAACCCATTCGAAACGGGGGTAAGTTGCCCGAGAGGGAGTTTATTTCCATCTAAAGCTTAGCCTAGTCGTATTATCTTGCAAAATTCCTATCTAAAGCATGTACCCAACTATTTATCTCAACTTGTATTGCGGTCACACCCCAAGAACTTCTCCCCATACTTGCTCTCCCCTTTAATTTTGTTGTTGTTATTACACTTGCGAGAAACCCCCATTTGATATTTGACACTTTTGTGTCACCCCCTTTAATTTACTATGTTTTTACTCATTAATGTCTTTAGCTACGACTAATTAGAACTAAATTTTATTTTTCTATTAATTCTCAAAACCACTCCCTTGGGACACGACCCCAACCACTGGTTGGGTTACTATATTATCGACCATCATAGACACTCATACCATAGGTTAGTGTCGCTGGTCACGATAAGCATCACTAATCTTCCTAATACCCTTAATGAGTTTACATATAGTAAGAATTTATTTTTAGAAACTATCTAGCTAATTACAGCTCATAAACCTTTGGACAAAATAACTCTTTTTATTTATTATAACTTAAAAAGGGATTTTATTTCTCTCATTGATAGTGGAGCTGATATGAAATGTATTCAAGAAGGATTAATCCCATTAAGATATTTTAGGAAGACTACACATAGTCTTCGAAATGCTAGCGGTCATAAAATGGATATTGAATATAAAATTCCTAAAGCATATATATGTACAAATAATATATGTATGCCTGGAAGTTTTGTTTTAATAAAAAAAATTTCTAACGAAATCATTTTAGGAATACCTTTTTTCTGGCATATTTATCCTATAACTCTCTGGGATGAGACTGGAATAACTGGTACTTTTGAAGGAACAAAAATAAGAATAGATTTTATATCTCAACCATTTTCAAAATTCGTTAATGAAGTTAAAGATATGATTTCTTTGAAAAATAAACAAATTGATTTTCTTAAAAATGAGATTTGTAGTCTTACCATAGAAGAGACTTTACAAAATCCTAAAATCCAAGGAAAGATTGAGATTTTAAAGAATCAATTCTCCCTACAAATATGTGGAAACCACCCAAATGTATTTTGGAAAATAAAAAAACATGTGGTAAGTCTTCCTTATGAGGAAGAATTTTCTGAAGATAATATTCCCACTAAGGCAAGACCTTGCCAAATGAATTCAGAATATTTAGATTTATGTAAGAAAGAGATTGATACTCTTCTTCAAAAGGGATTAATAATGCCCTCAAAATCTCCATGGTCTTGTACTGCTTTCGATGTTAATAAACAAGCACAGCAAGAAAGAGGGGTACCCAGACTTGTCATAAATTATAAACCTCTCAATAAATTTTTTAAATGGATTAGATATCCTATTACCAATAAAAAATATTTATTAGATAGACTTCATGAAGCTATCGTATTTTCAAAGTTTGATTTAAAATCAGGTTATTGGCGAATTCAAATTTATGAAGAAGACAAATATAAAACAGCATTTAACATCCCAATGGGACAGTATGAATGGAATGTCATGCATTTTGGGTTAAAAAATGCCCCTTTTGAATTTCAAAACATTCTGAATGATATTTTTAACCCTTTTAGCAATTTTATCATTGTATATATAGATGATATTTTGGTATTTTCAAAAAACTTAGAAATGCATTTTAAACATCTTGATCTATTTAAGAAAATTACTATTCAAAATGGTTTGGTTATATCTAGACCAAAAATGCATATTTTCCAAACCAATATTAGATTCTTAGGTCATAATATTGAAAAGGGAAAAATTATTCCCATTCAAAGAAGTATTGAGTTTGCATCTATATTTCCTGATGTTATTACTGAAAAAACCCAGCTCCAACGATTCTTGGGAAGCTTAAATTATATTTTTCCTTTTATAAAATATCTAGCTAAAGACACGGCTATATTATATGATAGACTCAAAAAAAGTCCTAAAGCTTGGAGTGATAATCATACTAAAGCAGTCAAGCACATTAAGACAAAGGTTAATAACCTACCATGTCTCACTTTAGCCAATCCGAATTGGCAAAAGATAGTGGAGACTGATGCCTCTGATATTGGCTACGGGGGAATTTTAAAACAAACTTCTCCTGTTGAAAGGCAGGAATACCTCATACAGTTCTATTCTGGGAAATGGAATAATAGTCAGAAAAATTATGCTACTGTAGCTAAAGAAATCTTGGCTATAGTCAAAAGTGTTCTAAAATTCCAAGGGGACTTATATAATCAAGAGTTTATTATAAAAACTGATTGTCAAGCAGCTAAATTCATCTTTAATAAAGATGTAAAACATGATGTTTCTAAACAAATGTTTGCAAGATGGCAAGCTTTATTAGCACCATTCGATTTTGAAATACATTATAAAAAGTGAACAGATAATAGTCTTCTCGATTTTCGTACTAGAGAATATTTAAGTTAATAACTCTTTGTCTCTTAATAGCAGGAGTGATGTGACTGTCTGGAAGTTCTTCCTCTAATAGGGGAAGAGGAAGAGGAAAAGCACCTATGGGAAGAAATAATATCTTGGCTCAAATAGGAAACCAGAAGCTAATAGCTTCAAACATTCCAGAAGCATACACAAGCACATCGGGAATTAATACTGAACATCTGATGTACAAGGAATTCATGAATTTTATACAATCTAGACAAGTTCAGGGTAATAACCCACCATCTTATTCTTTAGCCGTTGCTGACGAAGGAAATGAAAATATTGAAGTATATGATAAAAATGAAAAAGATGAAGTAATACTTATTCTTGAGCCAATAGACTTACAATGGAAAGATAATCCATGACAGATTATGACCAGATATTTTGATACAGCATCATATGTTGTCCCAACTTATAAATACAGAATGCATTATAAGATAATACTATCATCCATTAGGTCTGCTGAATTCCAGCACTTTTACCCAGCCAATACTAAAAAGGTTTATAACTTTTCAAAATTCATTATCAAAAAGATATTCACCCCAGAAGAATGGGGAATAAGCATGATGAAGGAAAGGGAATACACCCATCCAGAACAAAAAAATTGCAGTCAGATTTAATTACTAGGATTATATCGAGAGCTTTAATAAAGCTTTGTTATATGAGAATTCTAATAAAAAGCATTCATGGTTCCTAAAAATATGCTCCCATGTCTATAAACAGCATATACCAAATTGGTTTTTCCAGTGGTGGATTTTATATGGTCCATCTATGAATATACTCCCAGAGGAATACAAAAATATTATATGTTGAATGGGTTGATGTATCACCCAAATTAATAAAATTACAAAAAGATGATATATATTTTAAAAGAATGCCATTAATTTACTTTTTCATAGAATTCTCTATTCCATGGATAATGAAATGGACAATAGAAGTCCAAATGAATGAAGAAGGATTTCCTTGCTTAAGGAGAAATTTCATACAAAATTTTGGAGTAAATTACTCTAGAGAGATGCTGAAGGAAAGGTCCATGGACAGGAGATCATGGATTCCATTAAAGACTCTATTGAGATTAGTCAGCGTCAATCAGAAGTTATACAAGGCCGAGATGATATCAGTCCTTTCAAACAGATAACCAAAAAACTACAAATGAAGAAAGGGGCTATCTCCAAATCAGAACTTCTTGCATCATACATAGAAGAGGTCAAGAAAGACCTAATAAAAAATATGGGCATATAGTTTTTGGATAATATATCTATGGCTACATCCAATGAGGAAGAAGACCCTTGTATAGCAGGAGAATCCCAAAGTGTTCATAGCACGGAAGAGATGGACATTGAAACATTTCTTCAACAGTTCAAGAACCAGCTAGAAGAATCTTCTAGTTCAGACAAAATACAGGGAAAGGAGACTAGAAAAGACTAGATGATAACACACTAGCTTTTATAAAAGTTAGAATAATTGTAAGCTTTTATAAAGTTACGGACCCCAATGTCAGTCCATTAATGTAACATGACGTAAGCCCTTACGTCATAAATTTTAGATTTTTCTTCAAGTCCTTTTTATATAAGGATTTCTTTATATGAATAGAAGGTAGGCTTTAGCCAACCTTTCTTGTACTACTTCCTTTGTATTTTCACTACCATCTAAATAAAGTAATTGTTGGTGTTTCTACTTCTGAGAATTATTGCTGAAAGTCTTTCCCAGTTAAGGTATTGCTCTTCTCTCTTCTATTATTAGTTAAAACATTCTTAAATTTTTAATTGCCTAAATGATAGGCTAAACACTTCGTGTTGGACTAACATCAACTTGAACTATTATGACATGGTGAGAAAACGACTGTTCCGATGTCTCTAAGGCCGAGGTAGTGTAGTCTAGGGAAGGGAAGATCTTGGCTTAGTCCGGTGTTTCTGGTAAGGCCCATGTTATCCATGAATGAGGCGTTGTTTGGGCTATGTTGGAACCATAAAAGATCTTTTTTCCCTGTATTGCACGAATCGTAAACGAACCTGTAGTAACATCGAAGCTATCCTGCCCTGCCTTTAAATGGTATGCCTTAGTGAGAATATTATCTTCAGAAAATTCTTCCTCATAAGGAAGACTTACCACATGTTTTTTTCTTTCCCAAAACAAATTTGGGTGGTCTCCACATATTTGTAGGGAGAATTGATTCTTTAAAATCTCAATCTTTCCTTGGATTTTAGGATTTTGTAAAGTCTCTTCTATGGTAAGACTACAAATCTCATCTTTAAGAAAATCAAATTTGTTTATTTTTTTAAAGAAATCATATCTTTAACTTCATTAATGAATTTTGAAAATGGCTGAGATGTAAAATCTATTCTCATTTTTCTTCCTTCAAAAGTACCAGTTATACCAATCTCATCCCAGAGAGTTATGGGATAAATATGCCAGAAAAAAGGCATTCCTAAAATGATTTCATTAGAAATGTTTTTTATTAAAACAAAACTTTCAGGCATACATATATTATTTGTACATATATATGCTTTAGGAATTTTATATTTAATATCCATTTTATGACCAGAAGACTGTGTAGTCTTCTTAAAATATCTTGATGGGATTAATCCTTCTTGAATACAGTTCAAATAAGCTCCACTATCAATAAGAGCAATAAAATATTTTTTTAAGTTATAATCAATAAAAAGAGTTATTTTTGCCACAGGTTTATGAGCTGTAATTAGCTCAATAGTTTCTAAATATAAATTCTTATTATTTGTAAACTCATTAGGGGTATTAGAAAGATTAGCTTCAGGAATATCAGGAGAATTACCTTCAACCATAACTTGTTTCCCATGATGGTTATTGTTTTTATTTTCCATATAAGTGATTCTCTCATCATGAATCATATTATGATTTTTGAGAGAAGATATTTCAGTTTTGAGATTATTAATCTCCTCAACCAAATCTTGAATTGTAGTAGGGATATGATCCCTTTGAGACCTAAGTTTTAGCTGTCTCTTTACTTCTGCCATGGTATAAACATTATTATGAGCGAGATTTTCTTTAGGAATTCTAGCATTATTAGTAGAGGTGTTGGTATTACCAATTTTGTCAATAATTTGGGACCTTAACGTTGGATCATCAATCATCCTGAGCATCTCTACCCAGTTATCATTACTGATAACATTGATATTTAAGTCCTTGAACTGAGAATACAACTGATAAAATTCGTCCTTATCTTTATTATCACAAGGTTGGCCGATCAGGCAAGACATACATTCTTCCTCAGATGAGGACATGCAGTCTTCTTCATGAAGAACTTTTAGGTCTTCACTTGTAGAGGATTCCTCTCTGTCACTATTGTTAGAGCTGGAATTTTCCGAAGAAGAATTGAGGAGGATTTTATATAAAGAATCCTTAATATTATCCTCTAGATCAAGGCTTTTAATCTTATCCTTGACCTTGCAATCCCTTGCATAATGGCCTATTCTACCACATTTATGGCAAGCATTTGATTTATTATTCTTATAAATCTCCTTTTTCTCTTTATAATCCATTTTTATTTTTTCACGCTTGTCTAAGTGTTTCCTTTTTCTGTACTACCTATGAGGCTTTTCCTTATAATCTCTTTTTCCTCTATGTCTATTAGACTTCTTAGAGGATTCAGGCATATCAATTACGAATTGTTCACAAAATTCCCCTAATTGTTGTTTCTCATTCAATGGATATCTTTTA